>JAGFNQ010005278.1:0-62066 GCA_024364735.1 Boesenbergia rotunda
TGTAAAGAGAGGTGCAGTTGGGTGCTATGTATAATGATACATACTTGTTAATGAGTTAACAACCCAATGATTTATGCAAACATTCAATTAGTTGATAGCATAAAGTAATAGTTACATATATGTGATGTGTAATCGGTAAAATTACCTACCTTCATAGCTAAGAAAAACTTGATAGCCACAGCCATGGTGGTTCTTATCTATGGTTGGATATCAACCTATTTGGAGATGTTCCTACGATCTCCCGAATTGATAATAAGGGTGATTCAATTCGTAAAATAAATAGGATTTAATTAATGTATGTTGATACATTCTTTAATTAATCTTCTCACATAAGTTCAATTTGTATTTCTAAGATAATCACTCGATCATGTCTTCTTTAAACTTGTGTTCCATTTTGGACACCATTAAACTAACTGGGCCGAACTTCATGGACTGGCTTCGAAACCTAAGGATAGTCCTCGAGGCAGAGAAGTTTGCTTATGTCCTTGAAGATCAACTTCCCGACCGCCCTCTAGAAAATGCAACTCCAGACCAATTGTTGGCCTATCAGAAACATGTGACCGATTCTGAACTTGCGAGTTGCATCATGCTAGCCTTTATGGTACCTGAGCTGCAAAAGCAGCATGAGCATACGGATGCTTATACCATCATCTTCCATCTTCATGAGTTGTTTGAAGAGCAGGCGAGATCCGAAAGGTTCGAAGTCTCCAGACTCCTCTTCACCACTAAGATGCAGGAAGGCACTTCTGCCTCGCAGTTTGTGTTAAAGATGTTGGGGTACATTGAGCGACTAAGCACACTCATTTTGTAATGGATCATGAACTAAGTATTGACTTAATTCTGCACTGTTTGCCCAAAAGTTATTCACAATTTGTGATGAACTATCGGATGAACAAGCTGGAGACCACCATACCTGAGTTGCTCAACCTGCTGAAGACTGTAGAGCCTTCTGTGAAGCAGGATCAGAAGACGGTACTGTTAGTTGGTTCCTCAAAGAAAGGTTCTAAGAGGAAGGCCAAAGAACAGAATAAGGGAAAGAAGAAAAAGGCCAAAAAGTCTGAAAAGAAACCAAAAGGCACTTGCCATCATTGTGGCAAGTAGGGTCACTGCGAAGAAACTGCAAGGTTTATCTGAGTCCTTGAAGAAGAAGGCATCTGATGCCCCATCTTCTTCAGGTATCTTCGTTATTAAATGTCACTCTATTTTGTTATTTTGTTCCTTCGTTAATAAAGAACATTGTATCTATTTCATGTTTGAATGAAAGGGTTACCATTTAACTTTTAGTAACAATTGTTGTTACATAACTTTAAATGGTGTTCTTTATGGGACTGGAACTTTATGCAATAGTATCTACACGTTAGATTTATCCGGTGACATTTTCAATATCGAAGTAAGCAACAAGCGTGCACGAATAGATAATCAAATAGACTCCTACACATGGCATTGTCGTCTTGGCCATATAAGTAAGAAACGCATGACCGAATTACACTGATGTGGAATTTGGAATCATTTGAACCCGGTTCATTTGATACATGCGAATCATGCTTAAAAGGCAAGATGACCAAATTACCCTTTTCGGAAAAGGTAATCCAGTGGGAGAATTGCTTGGTCTAATACTTACCGATGTATGTGGACAATGTCAACTCTTGCACAAGGAGGCTATAGCTACTTCATCACCTTTATCGATGATCACTCACGATTCGGGTATGTGTTCTTGATGAAACACAAATCTGAAGCCTTTGAGAAATTCAAAGAGTTCAGAAATGAAGTAGAGAAACAGCTTGGCAAAAGTATTAAGATACTTCGATCCGATCGAGGTGGTGAATACTTAAGTCAAGAGTTTCAAGATTATCTAAGGGACAATGGGATATTGTCCCAATGGACTCCGCCATATACACCACAGCATAATGGTGTATCTGAGAGGCGCAACCGAACCTTGATGGACATGGTTAGGTCGATGATGAATCATGCAACTCTTCCAAAATCCTTTTGGGGCTATGCACTTAAGACAGCTGTTTACTTGCTAAACAGAGTCCCGACCAAGGTAGTCTCTACTACTCCATATGAGATTTGGAATAGTAAGAAACCTCACTTAACTCACCTTAAGATATGGGGTTGTCCTACTTATGTGAAGCGGGTTGTATCAGACAAATTGGATGCTAAGTCTGATAAATATCTATTTATTGGATACCCTAAGGAAACGAAGGGTTACCAATTCTATCATCCCTTGGAACAAAAGGTGTTTGTTTCAAGGCATGCTGTATTTCTGGAAAAAGAATTTCTTTAACAAGAAAACAGTGGGAGTGGCATTGACTTGATGAAGTTCAAGAAACTCCAATAGACATTACAGAGACACCTAGTCTAGACCCACAACCGAAACTCATAGTGATGAGCTATCAGTTGAACCTAAAACTACACCACCTCTTCGTAGGTCTGATAGGACACGCAACATTCCAGAGAGATACGGATTTATCGTAAGTGAATCGAACGACGTGTTGCTCATTGGTGATGACGAACCTATCAGTTATGAAGATGTTCTGAAAAGTTCAGAAAGGGACAAATGGCTTGAGGCCATGAAGTCGGAAATGGATTCCATGTACGAAAATCAAGTATGGGACTTGGTTAACCCACCTGAAGGGATCAAACCCATAGGGTGCAAGTGGGTTTTCAAGAAGAAAACCGACATGGAAGGTAATGTTGTTACCTTTAAGGCTAGATTAGTGGCAAAAAGGATATCGTCAGAAACAAGGAATTGATTATGATGAAACCTATTCGCCAGTAGCTATGCTTAAATCCATTCGGATGCTCCTAGCCATAGCAGCTCATTATGATTATGAGATATGGCAAATGGATGTGAAAATAGCTTTCCTTAACGGAAACCTGCTTGAGGATATATACATGATACAACCTGAAGGTTTCACATCGGTTGATAAAACCAAAGTATGCAAGCTTCGATGATCCATATATGGACTGAAGCAAGCATCTAGGAGCTGGAACATCCGTTTTGATGAGACAATCAAAAAGTTTGATTTCTTACAAAATCCTGACAAACCTTGTGTGTACAAGAAGGTTAGTGGGAGTGCAGTCGTATTCCTAGTATTATATGTCGATGACATCTTACTTATAGGAAACGATATATCAGTTTTACAGACAGTTAAGATTTGGTTGTCCAAAACTTTCTCCATGAAAGACCTGGGAGAAGTAACCTATATCCTTGGGATTAGAATCTATAGAGATAGATCAAAACGGTTGCTTGGTTTTTCGCAGTCTACATATATAGACCGAGTGCTAAAAGGGTTTAGCATGTCGGAATCCAAGAAAGGTTACATTCCCATCAGGCATGGGATCAACCTTTCAAAGTCTATGTGTCCGCGCACAGAAGACGAGAGGATTAGCATGAATAAGATTCCCTATGCATCCGCAATAGGATCTATCATGTATGCTATGTTATGTACAAGGCCCGATGTATCATATGCTTTGAGCGTCACAAGCAGATACCAGTCGGATCCAGGAATGGATCATTGGGCGGCTGTCAAGACAATCCTTAAGTACTTAAGAAGAACAAAGGATGTGTTCCTAATATATGGGGAAGGAGATATGGAAATACGTGGGTATACAGATGCCAGTTTCCAGACAGATAAGGATGACTCCAAATCGAAGTCTGGATACGTATTTACTTTGAATGGAAGCGCAGTAAGTTGGAAAAGTTCCAAACAAGACACCGTAGCGGATTATACCACGGAAGCAGTTTGGATCAAGAAGTTTGTCTCGAAACTTGATGAGGTTCCAACCATTGATGGTGCAGTGCCGGTTTACTGCGACAACAATGGAGCTATTGCACAAGCAAAGGAACCATGGTCTCATCAACGATCCAAACACGTGCTTCGCCGCTATCATCTGATCAGAGAGATTATAAGTAGGAATGACATACAAATTGAGAAAATTCCCACTGAAAGGAATTTAGCGGATCCTTTAACTAAGGCCTTGCCTCAAAGCAAGTTTGAGGGTCATGTTAGAGCTTGTGGTATTGGATACCGTAGCGATTGGCATTAGGCCAAGTGGGAGTTTGTTAGTGATATGAGAGAAGTGTCCTAAGGCAATCGACTTATGATTGTAAACATTTATTTTAATAAATGATAATTCACTATTTGAGTGTACATATTTGTGTATTTGATTGTGATCTTAAACTCATATACTGAATGTCCGCCATACAATTCACAGCATAAGAGAATTTGTGATGGGATCACAACTAGTGATTATCTCTAAATGTGCAAATGTGAATTGTTGGAAATATCCCTAGTCGATGAATTGATAAATACGGACATTATCAATTCTGTTGAGACTAGCATGGGTTATTCTCTATTCAGCTGATTCTCACTGGCTGGTGACATTGGGATGTCCGGAGATAAACATGGATGCTAGGTAAGGGAACTAGTTCATTGGAGTGACTAGCTGTAAGACTTCATATGGGAATCTACATGTAGATATGTCAATGAAGATCTTACTGCGGCTTAAGTGCGATGTTCCTTTGACTTGCGGTGTTCAAGTCATCTTGGTCATGGAGACTTATACTTTGACATCTTAAGCAAGCATCTCCAAGGAGGTGTGGACCCAGGATGATCGGGTATAAGCCGAAGTGCCCGAAGATGTTTGAACAGCCTACAAAGGATTCACCACTCCTTGCGAGGAGATGTATACCCAGGCCTATCGTCGGATTGTTACTCAAAGCCTCTGGCCAGAGCATATCATGTTAAGAGTGCGAGTCTCTTAAATACATGAGAGTAATTAGAAATCCAAAGGACGAGAAAGACACTACTTGGGCTAGGTGTGACGTAGTCAGCCTAGTGGGGACTGACACCATTGACCGTGTCCTGAACCAAGTGGGTATAAGGTGGTGAAGGGAATGGGGCACGACTTAGTAGAGCTGCTGAAGGGTTTCAGAATAATTTCTTCTGAGGTCAAACCGTTGATCTTTCGATTAATTGGGGATCATGATGTACTACTAGGTGCCACTCATGATCGTTCTATAATTAGTTAATTATAGACGGCCAACATAAATCGAAAGCCTATTTAGTCACACGCACTACGATTAATCCGAGGGATTTAAAACGAGTTGAAAATTGGATTTTCCGATCAAGAGAAATAAGTCGAATCTGAGTTAATCAGAGGCGCAATGGAAGCTAAAAATGGCTAAGTCTTTTGAAGGCATTTTGGGCGAATTAAATGAGTTTAATTCGCGACCGGTTCGGGTTGGTTTGGCCGGCCAAAGAGGGTGCTAACCCTCCTTGTGGTGGCCGGCCATTAAAGGGAGATTAAACCAATTTAATTGGTTTAATTAATAAAATAAATCTAGTGTGATTTGTTTTATAAATTATGGATAAATAAATTTGTATAAAGAAATTTATATAAATAAAATTTATAGAAATTTATTCTTTTATGGAAGATTAAAATAATCCATGAATTGGTTTATTTTAATTTTATAAAATCAATTATGAATTGATTTTTCCATAATAAGAAAGTTTATAAATTTCTTATAAAAATTTATTCCATAATTTAAAGAGAAGAAGAATTAGTTTTATTATAAATTGGTTTATAATAAAGACTCGGTTTAAACGAAATAATTAATAAGAAAATTTATAAGATAAATTTCTTATAACTAATTCCGTTAATTCCGTTAATTCGGTTTAGAGGGAGACTTAGCAAAGGAGTTGCTACTATATAAAGGAACCAAAGGCTAGCCCTTATTCCAATCAATTAATCAAGAGATTAATTACTCTCTCCCTCTCTCTCTTAATCTCTCCTCTCCTCCTCTTCTTCTTCCCTTAGGGCCGGCGCACCCTAGCTCCTCTAGGGCCGGCGCCCAACCAAATCCAAGAAGGTGAAGTTGCCGTGAGCATTGAAGAAGAAGGAGAACCCGAATACGAAGAAGAAGAAGCGGATAGCGACTCCTCTCTTCCCGGAAATCGATTCCGTTACTTCGTTGGTTAGTTTCCTAATTTTTCTCTTGTTCTTCTTTGTTGTGCCTATAGAGAATCTAGTAGTTCTCGTCGGCACAAAACTCGTGACTTTGCGAAGTCATCCCGAAGAGAACTCAGCGTGGACGCGAATAGAGGCGGAGCTTCCAAGGGACGCTACGGTTGGATCTCGTCCCTTACTTCGAGTTACGAGAGGTATAATGTAAATTAGTTTACTTTTCCGCAAAGTTTTATTTTATGATCATGTCAACACACCATAAGGTTGCATGCTAGATACGAAGTTAAAATAATTTAGGAAATTATTTTATGCAAATTCTTCCGCTGCACGTAAAAATTTAAAATTTTACGAACTCGTATCCTTGTCAACATGCACCCGGTCCCAACAGAAAGAACATGGTTAGGCTAAACATTACAAGGTTATGATCTAAGCCGAAAAGAAATAGTCTTAACGCAAGCTTACTTAGGTGCCATGAAGGTTAGTCGAAGAAGATCTTGTCAGGTTGAAGGAGAGAGCACTCGCAGGGTCGCACGCAGAGAAGAGATCGCGGCGCAAGAGTTGCAGGGACGAAGAAGCACTCACACGCACGGGGAGGAGAGGAACTCACGCGCAAGAGAAGGATGAGGGGTTCGGCGCTAGGGCTTGGGAAGGTAAGGTTTAGAGGGAGTTAATAGGTTGGTGGATCGGTCCACCAACCGCAATTTAATGTGATCGAATGGATCACCGTTCGATCTGGGAGCGCTCAGACCGATCAGGCCCCGGCCTGATCGGTCTGGCCTGGTCCTGATCGGTCGGGTGACCGATCAGGCAGGCTCCTGATCGATCGGCTGATCGATCAGGGAGCGAACAGTGCGTTTGCGTGATCTTTTATGAGCCTCCTGATCGGTCGGTGGACCGATCCTCACAGTAACCAGATCGGTCTATGGACCGATCCAGGCCAACACAGAGAGATTGCAGAGGGGTATCGCAATTCGGCTGGATCGGTCAGTTGGACCGATCAGACATGCTCCTGATCGGTCTGGTGACTGATCAGGCAGCCTATTGATCGGTCAGGTGACCGATCAGGTATCAGGAATTTTCTGATACGATATGAAATTTCAGTTTCAGACTCCCTATCGATTTCTGATAAGATCAGATGAAAGTTTATCGATCTTAGAGGTGTTTCCATGACTATAATTGATCCCTGAACAAGGATCAAAGGTCCTTATGGGTTTAGCAAATCGATTTGCTCCACCAAAGTGAAGGCAAACTCAAACACAAACATTCAATCAACATTCACCCAAGTTTGTATCAATATAAAGTCTCCAATCAAGTTTCCTTGATTGGAATGTCCAAGTATGATCATGGAGCCAAGTACACATATGTTATGCATTGGTTTTCCCCATAATTGGTCAACTTAGTGATTATTATCTCGTTAACCTAATTTCTCAAGGGATGCATTGACATTTTGAGTAATTAGGTTGATCCTAGCATCTCACCCCATTTCTAGCAAACAAAAACGTTTTGTTAACCCTTATAGTTTGTGTGAGATGTCCCCAAGTTGCCCAATTGTTCCCAACAATTTATAATAATCATGAAGGGTTTTGAATGCATTTCAATCCTATGAAGCGCGACACATTCCCAATTCCCTTCGTAAGAAGCTAAACTCATTCTCGGGGAGTGGTTTAGTGAAAATGTCCGTTAGGTTTGATTTGGACTCTACATGTGAGAGTACAATATCTCCTCTAGCAACATGATCCCTAATGATGTGGTGACACACTTCAATATGCTTTGTCCTAGAATGGTGGACTGGATTCTTGGTTAGGTTTATTGTGCTAATGTTGTCACACAACACTTGCATACCTTTGTAGCTTAATCCATAGTCCTCTAGTGTATGAATCATCCACAACAATTGTGATACGCTTTCTCCCATGGCGATATATTTTGTCTCGGTCGTGGAGAGAGCAACACAATGTTGCTTTCAACTTAACCAACTAACTAAAGATGATCCTAAGAATTAGCAACCCCGACTCATGCTTTTCCGATCCAACTTGCACCCAGCATAGTCGAAATCGGTGTAGCCAATTAGGTCAAATGATTCTGTACGGGGGTACCAAAGACCAACTTCATTTGTGCCCTTAAGGTATCTCAGAATTCGTTTAACAACAATTAAATGAGATTCGTTGGCACATACTTGATACCTAGCGCACATACCCACAGCAAAAAGTATATCAGGTCGACTAGCTGTGAGGTATAACAAACTACCTATCATGCTCCGATATTGAGTTAGGTCAATAGGTTTACCACTCTCATCCTTGTCTAATTTTATGTTTGTATCCATGGGGGTGGTAACTTCCTTCGAATCACTCATGTTAAATTTTCGGAGCATCTCTTGTGTGTACTTTGATTTGTGCACATGGATCCCATCTCGGGTTTGTTTGATTTTGAGTCCAAGGAAGAAAGTCAATTCTCCTACTAGACTCATCTCAAATTCACTCTCCATGTGTCCAATAAACTCATTCAAATAGCCCTTATTGTTTGAGCCACAAATTATATCATCGACATATACTTGGGTTACAAATATATCATCACCATCTCTCCGTAGAAATAGTGTAGGGTCTATTTGTTCTCTAACAAAACCTTTTTCAATTAGAAATGTCGACAACCGCTCAAACCAAGCTCGGGGTGCTTGTTTAAGGCCGTAGAGCGCCTTCTTGAGCTTGAACACGTGGTTTGGGAATTCGGTACTCTCAAACCCCGGAGGTTGTTCGACATAGACCTCTTCTCTTATTAAACCATTTAGAAAGGCCAATTTGACATCCATTTGATAAAGTTTGAAACCACGATGTGCTGCAAATGCAAGCATCAATCGAATGGACTCTTATCGTGCCACGGGAGCGTAGGTCTCATCGTAATCAAGGCCTTCAACTTGATTGTAGCCCTTGGCTACTAAGCGTCCTTGTTTCTTATGATTTCTCTCTTATGGTTCAATTTATTTTTGAAGACCCATTTAGTTCCGATAATGGTGGTCTTCTTAGGTCTAGGGACTAAGTCCCAAACTTGACTTCTTTCGAATTGACCTAGTTCATCTTGCATGACAATGATCAAATCGGGATCATTTAATGCTTCGTCAATTTTTCTAGGTTCAATTTCAAAAATTAGGGCAACTTTATTAGCCTCATTCCTAAAGAATGATCTAGTCCTTGTTGGGACCGGGTGCATGTTGACATGGATGCGGGTTCGTAATTTTAAAATTAATTACGTGCAGCGAAAGGTTTAGCATAAATAATTTCTCAAATTATTTAACCACACATCTAAGCATGCAATTTTATCTTGTGTAGACATGATCATATATTTAAAATTTTGCAAAAACATAAACTAATTTATGTATTACCTCGCGTAACTCGAAGGAAGGGACGATATCCAACCGTAAGCGTCCCTTGGAAGCTCCGCCTCTATTCGCGTCCATGCCGAGTATCATCGGGATGACTTCGCAAAGCCACGAGTTTCGTGTTCTCGAGAACTACTAGATTCTCTGAGAACGCGACAAGAAAAACCAAGAGTGAAGTCGAAAGACTAACCACAAAAGGATGGCCGGAATCAAAATTCCGGCGAAGCAAAAGAAGAGGCTTGCGGCAAAAAGATCCTTGCGGCAAACTCTTATTCCGGCAGCACCTTCTTCCGGCCAAGAGATGGCCGGAGCTTCCTTCTCGGGCAGCAGGTGGTGGTCGGCAGGGAAAGGGCAGGGGCGGCCGGCTGGTGCTCCTTCTTGGGGCTAGTTGGCGCATGGCAAGAAGGGGAGAAGAGAAGGAGAGAAAGAGAGGGAGAGAGCCTATGCCTTCATCTCTTCGATTATTTTTCAAGCCTTGCCTTGGGTCCTTTATATAGTAGCCTCTCAACCATCAAGCCTCTCAAATATGGAATAACTTATTCCATCATGCCAAGTTTGATTTTATATCATGGTTAAAATCATATTTTAATTCATGATAAAAATCAATCAAGTCTCTTCTCTCCTATAGAATAAATTTCCTTATCATGGTAAATCAATCCATGATTGATTTTATAAAATAAACCAATCCATGGTTCATTTTAATTTCCATGAAGAAATAAACCAAACCTTGGTTTATTATAAAACAAACCACACTTGGTTTATTGATCCAAAAACTTGGTTCTCACCCTTTGTTCTGGTCGGCCAAGCAAAGAGGATGGAGGCCTTCTTTGGATGGCCCATCCAAGCCACGCCCCAATGAATTAAACTTATTTAATTCATCTATTAAGTTTTCAAAAGACTTAGCCATTTTACGCTTCCGATGCGTTTCTGAAAAATTCAGATTCGACTTATCGTTTGGCTCAACCAAACCTAATCTCTCTTGATTGGAAAATCTAATTTTTAACTCATTTTAAATCCCACGGATTACTCGTAGTGCGTGTGACTAAATAGGCTTTCGATTTATGTTGGCCGTCTATAATTAATCAATTATAGAATGATCATAAGTGACACCTAGTAGTACATCATGATCCCCAATTAATCGAAAGATCAACGGTTGATCTCAGAAACAATTCTAAAACCCTTCAGCAGCTATAATGAATCGTGCCCCATTCCCTTCACCATCTTATACCCACTTGGTTCAGGACATGGTCTATGTGTGTCAGTCCCCACTAGGCTAACTACGTCACACCTAGCCCAAGTAACATTTTCTCGTCCTTCGGATTCTAATTACTCTCATGTATTTAAGAGATTCATACTCTGAACATGTCATGCTCTGGCCAGAGGCTTCGAGCAACAATCCGACGATAGGCCTCAAGTATACATCTCCTCGCAAGGAATGGTGAATCCTTTGTAGGCTGTTCAAACATCTTCGGGCACTTCGGCATATACCCAATCATCCTGGGTCCACATCTCTTTGGAGATGCTTGCTTATGATGTCAAAGTATAAGTCTCCATGACCAAGATGACTTGAACACCACAAGTCAAAGGAACATCGCACTTAAGCTGCAGTAAGAACTTCACTGACATATCTATATGTAGACTACCATATGAAGTTTTACAGCCAGTCACTCCAATGAACTAGTTCCCTTAACTAGCATTCATGTTTATCTTCGGACATCTCAATGTCACCAGCCAGTGAGAATCAGCTGATTAGAGAATAACTCATGCTAGTCTCAACAGAATTGATAGTGTCCGTATTTATCAATTCATCGACTAGGGACAATTTCAATACTTCACAATTGCACATGTAGAGATAATCACTAGTTGTGAATTCATCACAAATTCTCTCATGCTGTGAATTATATTGCGGACATTCAGTAAATGAGTTTAAGATCTCAATCAAATACACAAACATGTATACTTAAATAGTGAATATTCATTTATTAAAATAAATGATTACAATCATAAGGAGATTGCCTTAGAACACTTTTCTCATATCACTAACAAACTCCCACTTGACCTAATGCCAATCGCTACGGTACCCAATACCACAGGCTATAACATGACCCTCAAACTTGCTTTGAGGCAAGGCCTTAGTTAAAGGATCCGCTAAATTCCTTTCAGTGGGAATTTTCTTGATTTGTATATCATTCCTACTTATAATCACTCTGATCAGATGATAGCGGCGAAACACATGTTTGGATCGCTGATGAGACCTTGGTTCCTTCGCTTGTGCAATAGCTCTATTGTTGTCACAGTAAACCGGTATTGCTTCATCGATGGTTGGAACCACACCAAGTTCTGAGACAAACTTCTTGATCTAGACTGCTTCCTTTGCTGCTTCCGAAGCTGCAATACATTCCGCTTTCGTGGTAGAATCCGCTACGGTGTCTTGCTTGGAACTCTTCCAACTTATTGCGCCTCCATTCAAAATAAATACGTATCTGGACTGAGATTTGGAGTCATCCTTATCTGTCTGGAAACTGGCATCTGTATACCCACGTATTACCATATCACCTTCTCCATATATTAGGAGCACATCCTTAGTGCTTCTTAAGTACTTGAGGATTGTCTTGACATACGCCCAATGATCCATTCCTGGATCAGACTGGTATCTGCTTGTGACGCTCAGAGCATACGATACATTGGGTCTAGTACATAACATAGCATACATGATAGATCCTATCGCGGATGCATAAGGAATCTTATTCATGCAAATCCTCTCGTTTTCTGTGCGTGGACACATATACTTCAAAAGGTTGATCCCATGCCTGATGGGAAGGTAACCTTTCTTGGATTCCGACATGCTAAACCTTTCTAGCACTCGGTCTTTATATGTAGACTGCGAAAGACCAAGCAATCGTTTTGATCTATCTCTATAGATTCTAATCCCAAGGATATAGGTTGCTTCTCCCAGGTCTTTCATGGAGAAAGTTTTGGACAACCAAATTTTTAACTGACTGTAAGACTGATATATCGTTTCCTATAAGTAATATGTCATCGACATATAACACTAGGAATACGACTCACACAAGGTTCGTCAGGATTTTGTGAGAAATCAAACTCTTTGATTGTCTCATCAAAATGGATGTTCCAGCTCCTGGATGCTTGCTTTAGTCCATATATGGATCGTCGAAGCTTGTATACTTTGGTTTTATTAACTGATGTGAAACCTTCAAGTTGTATCATGTATACATCCTCAAGCAGGTTTCCATTAAGGAAAGCTGTTTTCACATCCATTTGCCATATCTCATAATCATAATGAGCTGCTATGGCCAGGAGCATCCGAATGGATTTAAGCATAGCTACTGGCGAATAGGTTTCGTCATAATCAATTCCTTGTTTCTGACGATATCCTTTTGCCACTAATCTAGCCTTAAAGGTAATAAAATTACCTTCCATGTCGGTTTTCTTCTTGAAAACCCACTTGCACCCTATTATGGGCTTAATCCCTTCAGGTGGGTTAACTAAGTCCCATACTTGATTTTTGTACATGGAATCCATTTCCAACTTCATGGCTTAAAGCCATTTATCCCTTTCTGAATTTTTCAGAATATCTTCATAACTGATAGGTTCATCATCGTTAATGAGTAACACGTCGTTCGATTCACTTATGAGAAATTCGTATCTCTCTAGAATATTGCGTGTCCTATCAGACCTACGAAGAAGTGGTGTTGTTTTAGGTTCAACTAATAGCTCATCATTATGAGTTATTGGTTGTGGGTCTAGACTAGGTGTCTCTGTAATGTCTATTGGAGTTTCTTGAACTTCTTCAAGTTCAATGCTACTCCCACTGTTTTCTTGTAAAAGAAATTATTTTTCTAGAAATACAGCATGCCTTGAAACAAACACCTTTTGTTCCAAGGGATGATAGAATTGGTAACCTTTCGTTTCCTTAGGGTATCCAATAAATAGACATTTATCAGACTTAGCATCCAATTTATCTGATACAGTCCGCTTTACATAAGCAGGACAACCCCATATCTTTAGGTGAGATAAATGAGGTTTCTTACTATTCCACATCTCATATGGAGTAATAGAGACTACCTTGGTCGGGACTCTATTTAGTAAGTAAACAGCTGTCTTAAGCGCATAGCCCCAAAAGGATTTTGGAAGAGTTGCATGATTCATCATAGATCTAACCATGTCCATTAAGGTTCGGTTACGCCTCTCAGATATACCATTATGCTGTGGTGTATATGGCGGAGTCCATTGAGACAATATCCCATTGTCCCTAAGATAATCTTGAAACTCTTGACTTAAGTATTCACCACCCTGATCGGATCGAAGTATCTTAATACTTTTGCCAAGCTGTTTCTCTACTTCACTTCTGAACCTTTTGAATTTCTCAAAAGCTTCAGATTTGTGTTTCATTAAGAACACATACCCGAATCGTGAGTGATCATCGATAAAGGTAATGAAGTAGCTATAACCTCCTTGTGCAAGAGTTGACATTGGTCCACATACATCAGTATGTATTAGACTAAGCAATTCTCCCACTGGTTTACCTTTTCCGGAAAAAGGTAATTTGGTCATCTTGCCTTTTAAGCATGATTTGCATGTATCAAATGAACCGGGTTCAAATGATTCCAGAATTCCACATCGGTGTAATTTGGTCATGCGTTTCTTACTTACATGGCCAAGATGACAATGCCACGTATAGGAGTCTATTTGATTATCTATTCGAGTACGCTTGTTGCTAACTTCGATATTGAAAACGTCACCGGATAAATCTAACGTGTAGATACCATTGCATAAAGTTCCGGTCCCTTAAAGAACACCATTTAAAGTTATGTAACAGCAATTGTTACTAAAAATTAAATGATAACCCTTTTCATTTAAGCATGAAATAGATACAATGTTCTTTATTAATGAAGGAACAAAATAACAATTATCCAATTCTAAGACAAGTCCAGTAGGGAGCTTTAGCAAATATGTTCCGATGGCAACAGCAGCAATCTTTGCTCCATTTCCAACTCGCAAATTTGCTTCTCCCTTGACGAGTCTTCTTCTATTCCTTAGCCCTGTATGTCATTACATATATGTGAGCTACACCCAGTATCAAGTACCCAGGTGTACGAGGAAATAGAGTGACATTCAATAACGAAGATACCTAAAAAGGATGGTGCATCGGATGCCTTCTTCTTCAAGGACTCAAGATAAACCTTGCAGTTTCTTCGCCAGTGGCCCTCCTTGCCGCAGTGATGGCAAGTGCCTTTTGGTGCCTTTTCAATCTTTTTGGCCTTTTTCTTCCTTCCCTTATTTTGTTCTTTGGGCTTCCTCTTAGAGCCTTTCTTTGAGGAACCAACTAACAGTACCGTCTTCTGATCCTGCTTTACAGAAGGCTCTACAGTCTTCAGCAGGTTAAGCAACTCAGGAATGGTAGTCTCCAGTTTGTTCATCTGATAGTTCATCACAAACTGTGAGTAACTCTTGGGCAAACAATGCAGAATTAAGTCAATACTTAGTTTGTGATCCATTGCAAATCCGAGTGTGCCTAGTCGCTCAATGTACCCCAACATCTTCAACACAAACTGTGAGACAGAAGTGTCTTCCTGCATCTTAGAGGTGAAGAGGAGTTTGGAGACCTCAAACCTTTCGGATCTTGCCTGCTCGTCAAACAGCTCATGAAGATGGAAGGCGATGGTATGAGCATCCATATGCTCATGCTTCTTTTGTAGCTCAGGTACCATAGCGGCCAGCATGATGCAACTCGCAAGTTCAGAATCGGTCACATGTTTTTGATAGGCCACTAACTGGTCTGGAGTTGCATCTTCAGGAGGATGGTTGGGAAGTTGCTCTTCAAGGACATAAGCAAGCTTTTCTGCCTTGAGGACTATCCTCAGGTTTCGAAGCCAGTCCATGAAGTTTGGCTCAGTCAGCTTATTGATGTCCAAAATGGAACGCAAATTCAGAGAATACATGATCAGGTGATTATCCTAGAAATACAAATTGAGCTTATGTGATAAGAATGATAAAGAATGCATCAATATACATTAATTAAATTCTATTTATTTTTCGAATTGAATAACCCTTTTTATCAATTCGGGAGATCGTAGGAATATCTCCAAATAGGTTGATATCCAACCATAGATAAGAACAACCATGGCTAGAGTCCATCAAGTTATTCTTAGCTATGAAGGTAGGTAATTATACCGATTACATATTATACATATGTAACTATCACATTATGCTATCAACTAATTGAATGTTTGCATAAATCATTGGGTTGTTAACTCATTAACAAGTATGCAACAATATATATAGCACCCAACTGCACCTCTCTTTACATCGACCTTGGCTGTGGCACAACAAATCGATGCTCCAAGCTTAAGGCTGGCCCATTAATCAAGAAATAGTTTTAACATGGTTGGAGCTCATTCAACTGTTTAGTCAGGCTTGGATGTGTCCAACAACCAAAACTAAGGGTTGACCTCTGACTCCAACTATATTAATCATAAACTAATTCCATGGTTTGAACATGTTGAGGTTCAAGCCGGGCATGGATGTGTCCATCAACCTAAACGAGAAACAAAACTCCGATTCTAACCATATTAATGGAAGGTGTTGGCCTTAATATTTTGTAAGGGGTTATGGGTCTCATCTTTTTTCTTTTATGCACATTCATGACATATAATTATATCATGTTCTAACGATTTCCTTAATAAAGTATGTATGTGACTTAATTTATCAAGTCTCATTAATTGAATTACGAACCAGATTTCCTAATTCTAATTTTATACTTTATTCAAGGAATTATTTTTGGGAAACAATTTCCTAAATTATCATAATCAATTTCGGAATTAATATGTCTAAGACTTTGATTTCTCTAAATCAAATCTTATTAAATTAAGAGACATATTATTTTCATGAAAATCTTATTTAAGGAAATATACTCTATAGGAAACAATTTTCCTAATTAATTTTGGAGACAATAACATGTAAGAGCATCACCTCATAAATCAAATAAGGAAATTATCGTTTGAGAATCACCTCAAAAATTTCCAAGATTTAATCACATATTTTATTTATGGAAAATTAATATCAATAACTTAATTTGGACGGCTCCCCGAGGCTCAATCCAAATTAAACATTTGACAGCTTAAATCAAATTTAGGAAATTTAATTATAACAACTAACTTTAAATTGGACGGCTCCCTGAGGCTCAATCCAAAATAAAGAATTTTGTAAATAATTTAATTTTCAATTATGAATTTAAATGCCAATTAATATTCTCATAATTTGTCTAGACTTTCTTGAAAGAAAGTGCCCAAAATTGTGAGCTTTCCATAAATGGAAAGTTTCCGAAAATAAAAGGTTTTCAGAATAATTGTAAGTTTCTGGTACAAAGAAAACTTACGTATTTCCAAAATGGGAATTTTCCAAAATTGGAAAGTTTCTAAAAATGGAAAGTTTTCACAATTATCATAAAATTTCAGAAACAGAGATATTTCAAAAGTTGCAGGATCAACCGTAACTAATTTACTTATTACCTCGCGTAACTCGAAGGAAGGGGCGAGAACCAACCGTAAGCATCCCTTGGAAGCTTCGCCTCTATTCGCTTCCACGCCGAGTATCTTCGGGATGACTTTGCAAAGCCACGAGTTTTGTGTTCTTGAGAACTACTAGATTCTCCGAGAACGCGACAAGAAAAACCAAGAGAGAAGTCGGAGGACTAACCACAAAAGGATGGCCGGAATCAAAATTCCGGTGAAGCAAAAGAAGAGGCTTGCGGCAAAAAGATCCTTGCGGCAAACTCTAATTCCGGCAGCACCTTCTTCCGGCCAAGAGATGGCCGGAGCTTCCTTCTCCGGTAGCAGGTGGTGGTCAGTAGGGAAAGGGCAGGGGCGGCCGGCTGGTGCTCTTTCTTGGGGCTGGTTGGCGCACGGCAAGAAGGGGAGAAGAGAAGGAGAGAAAGAGAGGGAGAGAGCCTATGCCTTCATCTCTTCGATTATTTTTTAAGCCTTACCTTGGGTCCTTTATATAGTAGCCTCTCAACCATCAAGCCTATCAAATATGGAATAACTTATTCCATCATGCCATGTTTAATTTTATATCATGGTTAAAATCATATTTTAATTCATGATAAAAATCAATCAAGTCTCTTCTCTCCTATGGAATAAATTTTCTTATCATGGTAAATCAATCCATGATTGATTTTATAAAATAAACCAATCCATGGTTCATTTTAATTTCCATGAAGAAATAAACCAAACCTTGGTTTATTATAAAACAAACCACACTTGGTTTATTGATCCAAAAACTTGGTTCTCTCCCTTTGTTGTGACCGGCCAAGCAAAGAGGATGGAGGCCCTCTTTGGCCGGCCCATCCAAGCCACACCCCAATGAATTAAACTTATTTAATTCATCTATTAAGTCTTTAAAAGACTTAGCCATTTTATGCTTCCGATGTGTCTCTGAAAAATTCAGATTCGACTTATCGTTTGGCTCAACCAAACCTAATCTCTCTTGATTGGAAAATCCAATTTTCAACTCATTTTAAATCCGTCGGATTACTCGTAGTGTGTGTGACTAAATAGGCTTTCGATTTATGTTGGCCGTCTATAATTAATCAATTATAGAACGATCATGAGTGACACCTAGTAGTACATCATGATCCCCAATTAATCGAAAGATCAACGGTTGACCTCAGAAACAATTCTGAAACCCTTCAGCAGCTATAATGAATCGTGCCCCATTCCCTTCACGATTTCATACCCACTTGGTTCAGGACATGGTCTATGTGTGTCAGTCCCCACTAGGCTGACTACGTCACACCTAGCCCAAGTAACGTTTTCTCGTCCTACGGATTCTAATTACTCTCATGTATTTAAGAGATTCATACTCTGAACATGTCATGCTCTGGCCAGAGGCTTCGAGTAACAATCCGACGATAGGCCTCAGGTATACATCTCCTCGCAAGGAGTGGTGAATCCTTTGTAGGCTGTTCAAACATCTTCGGGCACTTCGGCTTATACCCAATCATCCTGGGTCCACACCTCCTTGGAGATGCTTGCTTATGATGTCAAAGTATAAGTCTCCATGACCAAGATGACTTGAACATCGCAAGTCAAAGGAACATCGCACTTAAGCTGTAGTAAGAACTTCACTGACATATCTATATGTAGACTACCATATGAAGTTTTACAGTCAGTTACTCCAATGAACTAGTTCCCTTAACTAGCATTCATGTTTATCTCCGGACATCTCAATGTCACCAGCCAGTGAGAATCAGCTGATTAGAGAATAACTCATGCTAGTCTCAACAGAATTGATAGTGTCCGTATTTATCAATTCATCGACTAGGGACAATTTCAATACTTCACAATTGCACATGTATAGATAATCACTAGTTGTGAATTCATCACAAATTCTCTCATGCTGTGAATTGTATTGCGGACATTCAGTAAATGAGTTTAAGATCTCAATCAAATACACAAACATATATACTCAAATAGTGAATATTCATTTATTAAAATAAATGATTACAATCATAAGGTGATTGCCTTAGGACACTTCTCTCATATCACTAACAGTCCTAACCCCATGATGGATATCTCCAACAATTTGGTCTTGGGGATGATTAAAGGCTAACCTAGTTGTCCTTGGTGTAGGTGGTGCTTCTTGAATGGTGTCACTAGATACAAGCTCAGCCTCAAGGTCTGGCTGATCTATGGGTTGTCTAGGCTCGCTGTCATCAGACTCATCACCATCAACAACACTTGGACTTCCATTCAAACCTAGTTTCCTAAGTTCTAATTGAACTCCTTCGACATCTTCTGATTGATCATTTGCTTTGGGAATTTCTTCAAAGACAACATCAGAAGACTCTTCAATCAATCTATATTTCTTGTTGTAGACTCGGTAAGCTTTGCTGACTAGAGAGTACCCGACCAGTATCCCTTCATCAGCTTTTGCTGTGAACTTTCTAAGATGATCCTTGGTGTTTAGAATAAACACCTTACAACCAAACACCCTAAGGTGTTTAACCGTAGGTGATTTTCCAAACCAAAGTTCATGTGGAGTCTTTCCTAGAAATCTATGTATTAGGACTCGGTTTTGCACGTAGCAAGCTGTATTCACAACTTCAGCCCATAAATACCTCGGTAATGAGTACTCATTGAGCATGCTTCGTGCGACCTCTTGTAGGACTCGGTTCTTCCTCTCTACAACACCATTTTGTTGTGGTGTTCTAGGAGTGGAGAACTCATGCCTATACCCTCTATCTTGACAAAACTCTAAAAATCAATGGTTTTGAAATTCACCTCCATGATCACTCCTAATTGTTTTAATTTTTGATGATTTTTCATTTTTCAACCCTTCTACAAAAAGAAATGAAAACATATAAGGTTTGATCCTTATATTTTAGAAAATACGTCCAAGTATATCTAGTAAAATCATCAATGATCACAAAATAATATTTACTACCATTCAATGATATAATAGAGCTACAATCAAACAAGTCCATATGAAGTAAATCTAATGCGGTAGAAGTACTAACAGTGCTTTTACCTTTATGTGCAGATTTTGTTTGCTTACCCATTTGACATGCATTACAAAGTTTGTCCTTTTCATACTTGATGCTTGGTAAGCCACGAACTAATCCCTTGTTGGCTAACTTCCGGATATTCTTCATGTTCACGTGTGCAAGTCTCCGGTGCCAAAGGTTAGACTCATCTTCTTTTGACATGAAACACTTAACAAAAGCATTAGTAGCACTTTTAAATTAAACTTGATAAATATTATCTACTCTTGTGCCTACTAGTACCGTGTCAAAGTTGTCATGTTGTCTAACTAGACATTGACTTGATTGAAAATCAATTGTGTAACCCGCATCACATAATTGACTGACACTTAGGACATTAAATGTCATCCCCTTGACTAGAAGGACATTCTTAATCCTAAGACATTCGGATATTTGAATGTCTCCTATTTCTATAACCTTAAGACTACCATTGTTACCAAAGGAAACATTACCTCTACTTTTTCTTTGAAAGGTAGTGAATAAGGATCTATCACCGGTCATGTGTTTGGAGCACCCACTATCAACGAACCAAGTTGATAGATGCTCACCCTCAATCACAACCTACACAATTCGAAAAATAGAAGATTTAGGTACCCAAATCTTGGGACCTAAAACACCTACTATGCAAGACTTAGGCACCCATGCCATGACTACTTTCCTTTGAATCTTAGGAGTCTTAGATTGTCTAACATCAGTCCTAGACATTAAGGAAACAAATGATAGTTCTTTGGGTCGGTAACCAATACCGGCCCTATTGTAGACAGCCCTTTGTGCATTTAGAATCATGTCTAAAGTCTTTGAGCTTGTTGAGAATTTCTCAAAAACACTCTTGAGTCTCTAAACTTCACTCTTCAAAGATTTATTCTCATCCTCTAACATCTCTACATGTAAATCATCAACATCCTCATCCTTAGAGGATTTCAATTGTTCAACCTCTACTTTCAAAGATTTAACCTTATTTTTTGACTTTTTCAACAAATCGGTTAAACATGCAATAGTCCTATAGCATTTATCTAGTTCGGGAGTGATTACCTCTTCATCATCCGAAGATGATGAAGCCGCGTTTGAGGAGTCGGTGGATTCATCACTGCTCTCTTGATCTTCCATAGCCATGAGTGCCACATGCCGTGTACTCTTCTCATCCTTCTCCTCTTCGGATGAACTTGAGGAGGATTCATCCCATGTGGCCTTCAAGACCTTCTTCTTCTTCTTGGATTTATCCTCCTTCTTCTTGAGCTTTGGGCAGTCCTTCTTGAAGTGCCCTTTCTTGCTACACTCATAACAAGTAATGTTAGATTTATCAATCTTAACTTCACTAGGGTTACCTTTACCCTTGAAGCGCCGACTCTTTCTCATCATCCTTCTAACAAAGTTGGTCATCTCGGAGGAAGAAGACCCGCTGCCATCGTTCTCGGATTCGGACTCGGACTCGGATGAGGATGAAGATGAAGAGACTTCCTTCTCCTTCTTCTTCTCCTTCTTCTTCTTGGTCTTTTCACCTGCTACAAGGGCAATCCCCTTCTCCTTGGGGCCTTTGTTAGCCATTTCATGAAGCTTCATTTCACAAAATAAATCATCTAGTTTGACAATTGATAAGTCCTTGGAAACCTTGTAGGCATCCACCATGGATGACCACAAAGCATTCCTTGGGAAAGCTTTTAACACATACCTCACAAGGTCGCGGTTCTCGACCTTTTCGTCAATGGAGTGGAGGCCATTCAATACCTCTTTGAATCTACTATGAAGTTCACTTACCGTTTCACTCTCCTTCATGGAGAGGTTTTGGAGTTGATTGAGGAATAAGTCCCTCTTAGCAATTCTTGAGTCTCGGGTACCCTCATGAAGTTCGATAAGCTTATTCCACAAATCTTTTGCACTTGTAAAGGGATCAACCTTGATGAGTTGATCCTTGTTCATTCCACATTGCAAAGTCACCACCGCCTTCGCATCGGCTTCTCCTTTTCGTGTTTGCTCAGCCGACCACCGGGAAGACTCTAATTCTTTTCCCTCCGCGTCTCTTGGAGGAATGAAGCCCACCTTCACGGAGAACCACATTCCGATGTCGGTCTTGAGATAGTATTCCATGCGAGACCTCCAATATTGAAAATCAGATCCATCAAAGAAGGGAGGTCGAGTGGTGCTAAATCCTTCTCTCAAAGCCATTGTTGATAGCTCTCGGTTGTTAATCCGGTTGGACAGAGCCCCAAGCTCTGATACCACTTGTTAGATCTTGGATGGCTAGAGAGGGGGGGGGGTGAATATAGTCAAACACAAACTTCTTTCACTTTAGGGTTTCTCTGCACTTCACGGTTAGTAGCACAGCAGCGGAAACAATGGAAACAGAGAAATGCAGAAACGTAGAAAACAAAAACAAACTAAAGCAACAAACAAGATCGTTAACAAGGAGGGTTTACAAGGTTCGGGGATAACTTGCCCCTACTCCTTGGCATGCCCGTGAGGTGGGCGATCCCTTGATCGTCGGCAGATCAAGCCCCGAAAAATCCGGATATCAAATGGAACCTCCTTCTCGGTGGAGAAACCTCTCCACAGCGTTTCACAGAAACAATGAAGTTAAGAACAGTGAAACAAGAAGGCTTACAAAGCACTAGGAACCAAAGGAACACAAGAGAACTTCTCCCGAACTCCACTCAGCACAGATCTCATGCAAGAACTCCCTTCTTCGTGTCTTCTTGCTGATGGACTCGTCAAGCTTCTTGTTTCCTCCAAGTGCTCAAGTATCAGTATGTTGCTCCAAGAATCAGAGTGTTTTCAAAGTGATGGAGCAAAGCTTGTCGCAAGAAGTGATCCAATGTTACTAAGGCTTCATCGCTACCAAGCCCTTAACCCTCTCCCACTGATCGCCAGGTCACAGCCACCTCTCTGCAGCTCCCAGTTGCTCAACTGCAACTGCTCACCTACCACTGAGCTCTCCTGGACTCACTGAGCTTCCCTCAGATGAGCCCCAGTCAGCAGCTCCAGCAGCGCCAGCATCTGTTGCAACCTTAGATGGAAACTTGCACAATCTGACGTAGCAAAAGCCTCAGTTTGACTCCCTTGAAGTAAACTTGAGTAACTTGTACACTTAGCAGCTCATTAGCTCAGCAAATCAATGGAGTATCAACAATCAGAAGTTAGGAGCAGAGATCAGTAGCGAATCAGCAGAGAAACAGACGTAATCAGAGCTCTGACAGCGTTTTTGAATTAAAGCTGCCAGCTGCTGATCGGTCACCGGACCGATCAGAGTGACTCCTGATCGATCACCAGACCAATCAGGCTGGGTTCAGACTGATCATGCTTCAACTTGATCGGTCCCCAACGCGTAATTAGAAATCGCGACTTCTCCGGGATCGATCACCTGACCGTTCCCAAGTCATGGATTGGTCACCAGACCGATCCACCCCTTTGCAGGGTGATTTCCCAGCTTCGCAGTCCAAACCTCCTGATCGGTCCCCAGACCGATCAGGATGTGGCCTGATCGGACTGGTGACCGATCAGGCCACCCTCCGACCGATCAGGCTCCAACCTGATCGGTTATAGTGAGAAGTCCGCGACGTTTGATCGTTCACCAGAACGATTCGAATAGTATCCCAGATCGGTCACCAGACCGATCAGGAGTCGATTTGTAGAGTTCCCAAACTCACTGTGTGCTCCCTGATCGGTCACCAGACCGATCAGTCACAGCTGGATCGGTCACCAGACCGATCCACGAGGGGACTCCGTGCCAACTTCCTTGATCGGTCACCAGACCGATCCAAGCAAGACCAAACCCACTCTAAGTCAAGAGAACTGGCTCCCAACCTCCCCTGACTCGTGCTCAGTCCCCGGACCAAGACTCCATGCCCAGTCTCACTCACCGGAACTTCAACCTAGCCCTCCAAGCTAGGACCTGGCCTTCCAAGCCAGGGTTTTATCCAACCTAGCCCTCCAAGCTAGGACCTGACCCTCCAAACCAGGATTTCATCCACCTAGACCTCCAGGCTAGGACCTGACCCTCCAAGCCAGGATTTCATCCAACCTAACCCTCCAAGCTAGGACCTGACCCTCCAAGCCAGGATTTCATCCAACCTAGCCCTCTAGGCTAGGACCTGACCCTCCAAGCCAGGGTTTCAACCACCTAACCCTCCGAGTTAGGAATTTTCACACCTAGCCCTCCAAGCTAGGACTTTTTCATTCACCCAAAGCCTAGTCCCTGACCAGGACTTAATCATAATCATCTCATCAACCTAAACTTAAATCGGTGTCAACACCAAAACAATAATCAGGGTTAGACTACATCAACAGTATCCCCAAAGCAGTCAAGTGTTACAATGCCAAAAGAAAGTGTTTGAGAGATAAAACATAAATCTAAATAAAACATTCTCAACACTCAATGACCAAATAAAATCTACTGCATATCGTTCCCTGGAGGAGGAGGAGGAGGGGCTTGATACGTGAGCTGCAACTGCTGTATCATGGCGTACATCTCATCCTGTTGTCGCTGGAACCCCTGACAAAATTGTGTGAGGACATGAACCTCCTCTTGAATGACAGTCTGTGTTTGCTGAAAGCCATGGAAGTCCTCCCGGAGGCCATGAACCTCAGACTAGAACTGGGAGAACTGCTCTTGTGTAACCCCCCCCCCCATCGGGCTCCTCATCAGAACTGGAGGAATCAGAACGTTGCCTCCAGACTATCTCCCCCTCCCTACACTCAATCCCTGCCAAGAACAATTGTCGTGTACCAATTTGATCATAGTCCTTGGACAAGTGACGTACCTGACCGCTAGTCGTGAGTATATCCCTAGACTCAAAGAACTCGGTCAGGATATGACAAAAGGGCATGTAGATCTTCTCATTGACACTATGGGAAAAATGAACAATAGATGTAATGACATGTAGAATGATGTCGATGTCTAACCTTTTCTCTAAGGCATACATCATTACCAAGTGCGGCAATCGAATCGTCGACCGTCCCTTGGTAACAATGGGTTATATGCACTCTACGACAATTTTATACATGACATTGCTAAATGGACTCATGTTCTTTACGTCAAAAATACGCTATGTAATACACCGATGTCTTACAAAATAATGCATGTGAATTTGATCAATAGTGACATTTGGGAAAGTAAAGGGCTCAATAACTTTTGGGAAATACGTGAATGCATGGTTGGACGCCCTACACCCCAAATATACACCTAAAACTGTGGGTGAGAAGGGGATGGTGACTCTTGCCACCATGGACTCATAGAGTTCATTATTGGGATTGATGCATGTGAGGTTTGCATAGAACTCTTTACACATATCTAGATTGACTTCATGCTAACAATACACCAACTTCTCTATCCCAAAATAAGTAATCATTTCAGCAATTTGGGGGATTTTCTCTCGAAAATATGACCTATTAAGGTATCTACAGTTCATCAATACGAACTCATTATCGGCGAATCTCCTCTGGCACTCCTCGGATCAGAACCGAGGCGCATCCTGGTCTACCTGACCTTGTTGCGACGACCCCTCACCCCTTGACCTTTTATGTGCAACCCTAACATGTGACATACCAATGCATGTACCCACACCATCCCATAACAAGAGAAAACATGGGAAAACAAGCAACATAGGCCAAATTAGTTTCAAATCATGACTTAAATGGGAAAAATCAAACTATACAAAGTATTACCGTTTTCCCAATCACTTCATGATGAGACTTGATGAAGATCAACTTGAAAGAAGAAGTTTTACTAATCCTAGATGTAGATCGGAGGTAGGAGGAGGTTAGAGAGGTGTTTTCAGGGCTTGAGAATACCTTAGATCAAGAGAGGAGGACGGGGAGGAGAAGATCTCGTAGGGGGTGGGCACACAAAACCCTAGGTTTTTGCCACCCCCCGCGCGGCTGTTCTTATTTAAACCCTCGCATACCAGTTGACTGCCCCTGGGGCAGTCGACTGGTAATTTGAATTTCCCAGTTTCGAATTTACACTAGACCAGTTGACTGGTTCTGAACCAGTCAACTGATACCTTAATTTCAGTTTTCCAGTCTTAACTTCAGAAATGCATAATTAATCCACAAATCTCCAAAAATTTTGAAATTTTGTGGAGAGATTTGTTGAGCCTAGGTTTACTTAGGAAAAATATATTTTCAAACAAACCTACTACGGATCCCAAGATTGGCACGAATTTCAAAACTACCTAAATTGTGTAATTGAAACTTAGCCAAAAGTTCTAGTTTTTACCTCTCCTTGAAGTTTCTTCCAATTCCTAACCATAATACATTCCTAATACTGAATTATATGGTGTTTATACATTAAACCCAAATTTCTACCAAATATAATCCCATTTTCATCTTTTCCTCCATAAATCTCCTTTTAGTGCGCCAATTTCCTAGGATTAAGACTCACCTTAGTCTTCCAACCCTTTGGCACACTCCATAGTCCATCTAATTTCCTAAGAGAAATCCTCCTGAGATCCATTGACCATGAATCCCATTGTAACTTCTAGAGCCCTCCTTAAGCTCCTAGTCCTAGTCACTTCCCTAGATGGCTCATTTACAATTGCAAGACCACACCGGTGTTCCTCCGGTACTTCTTAACCTTCACCTATCACTCTCTTAACTTTATATACCTTTTTCTTAGTCAACTCCTTCTTTTCCCTTTGAAATGACTTTTCCTTGTCATTTTGACCTTTCCTTTACCATAATCATAAGGTATCCTTGAATATGACTTTTTACTATCATTTGACCTCCTAGGGTGATATCTTAGACCCGACCTATCATTTTTAATGTGTTGATCCTTCGGTATCACACTCAATCCCTTGGACCCTCTAATGAGTCTATCTAGGTTCTTTTCTAATTTATCAAGCTTTGCCCTAAAAACTTGATTTTCATTTTCTAAATTTCTAACCTTAGTATCACCATGTCCATTTTGATCATTCCTAGATCTATCTGTTTTTCTAGGCATGTGTCTCCCTTTCTTAGGGTTAATGCCTTAGTCCTTAGGTCTAAAACCCCTAGATTTATCATGAACCATGGATTCTTTAGTATTTTGACACACAATAGTATTTCTATTTCTATTATGATATTTGAAGCCAAAAGTACACATAGGCAAGCAATCATTATTATTTCTAGCATTCATAACCACATTTAAAGCATAAGTAAAGTTAGGGATTACCTCCCTTACCCTTGTAGCTTCCCCTAGATGTGAGCTCTTTTCTTTTCCTCTTTTTCCCATCTTCTTAAATGCTCCATCTTCTTGAGCTCTCCTTTTCTTGGACATTGAGTGTGATAATGTCCTAGCTCCCCGCATGTATAGCACCTAATATGCTTCTTTTCTTTCTTTTCCCTACAACCCATGTTAGATTTAAAATGAATGGACCCGGATTTAGGGTTTACCTTCTTCTTACCTAATGGACACTTGTCCTTGTAGTGCCCCTTTTGATTGCACCCAAAGCACACTATGTGGTCCTTTGTCCTTGCTTTGGTAGAGGTAGGAGCTTCTACTTGCTCCGGTATTGATGAGGGTCTCTCCTTCCCCTCATTTTTTGAAGTGGAACCTCTTCTTCTTCTCTTGATGAAGTAGATGATCTCTCACTCTCTTGTGCCCCTTCTCTTGATGAAATGGATGAATTTCTATCTTCTTCTTGGACTATTGAGCTCACTTCCTTGGGCTCTTCCACTATTTGAGCTTGTATAGGTTTGTTATGAAATGCTTCCTTCTTGGTCCATAAGTCATGTGCATTTTTGTATTCTCCTACACCACTCAATACATCATTAGGCAAAATACTCACTAATATTGAAATTACCTTTTCATTTGCCTTTGATTGACTTTGTTGCTCTTTATCCCAATATCTAGGTCGAAGTTTCTTCCCGTGCTTATCCTTTGGAACTTCGAAGGGTTCTTCTAACACCACCATGCACTCCCAATCCATTCCAAGCTAAGTCTTCATTCTTGTCCTCCAATAGTTAAAATCTTCATGATCATAGGGAGGTGGAGTGTTGATGTCATCACCTAACTTGTCTTCCATCATCATTCCCTCTAGCTTGTGCTCTTTTGGTGGTTATTCCAATAAGAGCGGACCTTCGCTCTGATACCACTTGTTAGATTGTGTTCGTCAAGCTAGAGGGGGGGTGAATAGCTTCTTTCGATGCGTTCTTCCTACAATTGTTAGTGCGCAAGCGGAATATACTAATAAAGACAAAACTAACGAAAGGAACACACCTATTTACGTGGTTCGGAGATAAAACTCCTACTCCATGGCTACCCGTACGGTGGGCGATCCCTAATCCGTCGGTGGATGATTTCCCGGAGCACCTCCGGATAGATCTCGTAGCTCCTTGTGGGTGGAGAAACCTCTCCACAAACTTTGGACACTATCTGAGCAAAGAAGGCTACTAACAAGCTTTGACCAAGCAAATTTCGCCAAGAAAGAAAAGCCTGAAACGAGCTCCTTTAAATAGAGCTCGAGTCTAAAATGGCCGCTACCAATCGACTGCCCCTGAGGTAGTCGACTGGTCCCACTCAGATTCGAATGTTGCAAGCCCAATGTTCGAATCACCAACCATCACCAGTCGACTGCCCCAGGGGCAGTCGATTGGCCTTCCCCTAAGCCTAGGGTTATGCTTCCTGAGTATATTTCTCTCCACACTCGAACCCTCCCGGCTTAGTTCTCGAGTACAAACACTCACACTCGGACCCTCACGACCTGGTTGACTCTTCAATCAGCAGTCTCGATCTGTTGCCTTCACGCCCTCTTCGTCTTCGGCTTCCGTCCCTCGGATGCGCACGCAAGCCCTCGGCTTGCCTCCATGCCTCCCTTTACGCATGCCTCAAAGTCCACGTCCCTCGGCTCATTATCTTTGCTCCAGCAGCCTCGATCTGTCACCTTCAAGCCTTCTTCGACTTTGGCTCTCGTCCCTCAGATACACACACAAGCCCGCGACTTGCCTCCATGCTATCCTTCACGTACACCTCGAAGTCCGCTTCCTTCGGCTCATCGTACTTGCTTTGTCCATGGTCCCTCGGATGCGCACGCAAGCCAACAGCTTGTCTCCATGCCACCCTTCACCTGAAGACATCCTACCAAGTCTATGTGTACCTGCAAACCTACACATTCACATACACATATTAGTCCAACAACAAACCCTAACTTATTCATATTGACACACACATCAAAACCCATGATCCTCCATATCATACTTGGATCGATTGCCCCAACAAGGTATATATTATTTTTAGAACTAACACATTTTGCAGGGTTATAACTAAAAAATTCAACCTTGGATGAATAGTACCTGAGGCACCTCGAGTGGTTGAGGGTGCCTCTGCACATCTTTCGCTAAAGATGAGAGTTCAGCAATCTGAGGCACCTTAGGTTGGATTCAAGGTGCCTCAGTTAAGAATTGAGAAACCTCGAAGTGGATCTAAGGCACCTTCTGGTGGATAAGTTGCAAAGTTCGTGGATCAAATAAGCTCTCAGATTTGAGGCACCTCAAACGGTCATTATAAGGAGCTCGAGTTCAAGACTTTGGGATCATCTTTTACACTCCATTCTCAAGTTCTCACGATCATTCTACTTCCACGTCTTCGTGCTAAGGTCCTGCTATGATCTGACTACAACCGACCACTGCCGGAAGACCGATGCCAACACACGAGCTCGATCGACATTCTATAATTGTGTTGGGTAATGAGTTTAATTGTTCTTTTCCTATACTTACATTATTCTAGGTAGGAAGTGTAGGGTTGTTACACTTCCTACTCCATTATACTCAACTATTCTACCGAGGGTTTCTAGTAGAGAGATTACTGGATTGCCCATTGGAAAGGTCCAAAGGGCATGGGCCTTAGAGTAGGGGTCGCCGAAGGCTCCGAATCAAGTAAAACTGACTTGGTGTTTGCGTGCTTGATTTTTTCTTTATCGCTCTCTTTTCAGCTGTGCACGCACTTTCTTTATTCCGAAAAAGTTGAAGTTTTTTAAAGTCACGTGATTCAATCCCCCTCTTACATGCAATGATCCTACAAGTGGTATCAGAGCCTTGCTTGCTATGAATCGGTGCAACCACCAGTAAGAACTGGGGGATTGGATCTATTTTCTGTGGTTTTCTATTTTTCGTGCACAATCTAAGTTTGGTAAAAATACCTTTCCTTAGACCGTTCTTTTCATTCGATTGGTTTTACTCAATGTTGGTGCAACACCACTCTAGCCGAATTTTTTCCTCTCTTCTCCCACACTACTAACCTAAGACCTATGTTAGATTGTGTTTGTCTTGCTAGAGGGGGGGGGGGGGGGGGTGGGGGGAGGGGTGATAAGTGCTATTTTATTGGTCATTTTAGTTGATAAAATCCAAGTTTGACCCATATTTTACTTGCTTAATTGTGAATTTACCCTAGGTTCTAGGACTTACTTTTATTTTGGATTTAATTGCAAATCTTTACATATTTGAATTATTTTACCACTAAATTTTTGATCTATTTTTGTAGGCATGAAAGGATCATGGACCAGGGCATGCTGAGTCAAACTTGAGTCGGAAGTAAACCCAGATCGAGGGATCAAGCTTCAAACAAATCTGGGCCTTCCGATTCAAAAGCGGCTAGATCTGAGCCATCTGGGACCATCTGAAGCAATCCAAGCTAGGGTTAGGGCTGATCAAGCACTCTGATCAAGATCTGAAGGTTTCCTCCCAATCAGAGCTCATTCAACCATTGGATTAAGCTCAGAGGGCTCTAGACTGTCCATCCAAAGATCAGGTTGATCTGGGCCATCCATTGCAAATCTAGAAGATCTGAGCTACGCCGAGGCAGATCCTGACCCCTGATCAACATCATCAAAGTTTGGTTCAGATTGGATAAAGATCCGACCGTTGGATTCATCCAAAACAATCTCAGCCGTTCATTCCTTAGTATTTAATCAAACATTCCTCCCCTTTGCACAGTGTCGCGTCTTCGCCGCAATAGCTTCCGTCTTCGATAGTTCTTCGATTTCTTCAAGTTTTCTTCAATCTGGGGGCGCGACCACTCGATTTCCTTGCTTAGATCAAGTGCTAGGTCATTGGGAAGATCATCCGTGAAGTTTCCAGTTCAGAATTGCCCAAGAAACAGAGCTGTTGAGAGGTTTCCGCAGTTCTGCCATTTGCTGCCTTTGGATCGGCTGTGCTCCACTTCCTTCCACCTAAGCTATCTGGAGGGGTTCCCTAGATCGCTTGGATCATCCCCAACTCACCATCGCACGCGGACACAGCTGAATTGAAGGAATTCGAATGGAAATTTCATATTTGAGCAAGCTGAGCTGGATTGGATAGCAGATTGAGTTTTTCCATTGATTTGTTGAGCTTAGGGGTTCGAGGCTCACCCTTGTGTGACAAGCAAGGAGTGCTTGAGCTAAGGGAGTGATTGAGGATTTGTTTTTCTTATTAAATTTTCTGCTTTTAGCTGTAATTTCATTTCTGCCGCAATTTCAATCTGAATTTTCTGTATCAGCTATAGTTTATCTTTCCGAATTGTTTTATGCTCTAATTAGTGTTTAAATTCTGCAAGTAGTGAGTTAGATTGCTTGTTAGTGAACTCTTAGATTTAATTTCAGTTTGTTTATGCTTTAGAGACCGCGTATCAGTTTAGTTTTTAGCATATCAGCCTATGTCCAGCTTATCAATTTCCTTTTCTTTCGAGTTCCTGAATCGTTTATCAAGATAGCTTTAGCTTTAACTTTTGAATTTACATTTTAGTTTGTTTCGTTTACAATGTTCTCGAAATTAATTTCTGCATTTGGTTTCTATTGATTCGTATCAATTTATTTCTGCAAATACTGCAATTTCATTTCTGAAATTCGATTCCATTATCTGCCATCGAGTTCAGTTCGGCATTCCTCAGTTATTCTCTCTGAAATGGTATCAAGTGAGCTTAGTGTTAACATCTGAATTCTCTTGCAGTTTGTTAAATTGCATAGCAATCGATCTTCATTCTGAATTTGATTTCCCTCATCTGCGTATAACCCCTACTTGCGTGCCAACTTTAATCCCTGCATATAAGTTAGTTTGTGTATCAAAATTCCAGCTTAGCATTTCTAAATTCGTCTCAAGTGAATCTTAGATTTTCTACATCTTATCTGAATATTATATGGGGAAATTAATCTAAGTTACTTACTTGTTTCTGCATTCGGAACAAGCATGAATTTCTGTCTGTAGGTTTTGTTTTCATGCAATTCATCTCTGCATCTCTGCGTTTCAGATCTTTTATTGATGTCCTGAATTTTGTGTCAAGATAGCTTAGTTTTATCTCCTGAATTTGCAGTGTAACTGGTTCTATTTAAATAGCACTGATATCAGAGTTAGTGCATCAGATTGATGTGTATCAATTCCCATTTCTGCAATTTGATTTCGTCTCTGTAATTCAGACCATTTCTGTATTTTCCTTCAGCTCGTGTCTGTAATCTTTATGTCAGCTGATCAGAGAGGTTGCTAGTTAGTGAACTATTGTATTTGATCTCAGCTTGATTTGTGTGTTTTGTATGCGATTGTTTCTAAATTTCATGTCTTCGGTTTCTGAATTTTATTCATTCAAATTCCTGCACACCACCTCAATGATAGCTTGCATTCATTTCTGAACTACTTGGTTTCATTGGTGCATATCAGTTTAGAGTTTCTGACCTTTGTATCAAGGGAACATTGATTTTACTGAATCATTCTTGAAAATCAGATTTGTGAACTTTACAACTTGCTTGCATTCGAATTGCATTAGTTAGAGTTAATTTCATAATTGGTTGAGTCCTTAATTGCCATTTCCTAGTTAAGTTCCATGGTTAAGTTCCTTACTTTATATTGCGATTTCATTTCTAATTGAAACCAAACCCTGATTTTATTTGAAACCCCAAAAATCTCAACGACGCATCAACTCGAGCTCAAATCAAACAACCTCAACTAGCCCTAGGAAAAATACAACCTGTGGCCCCTTTACTACATTTTCATCTTTGATTGCACAAAGGGTTTCCAGCTTACACATATCTAAATTTTGAGACCCACATTCGTGACACCTAGTTAGCGGGCATCAAAATTTTTGGCGTCATTGCCGGGGAAGCAACTAGTTGAGTTGTTTGATTTTTTGCTTGTGTGCTTATGGGCATATCATTTGATTCTATTTTCTTGTGCTTTATCTTTTGTATACGGTTGTTGTCATTCTTCTTGTTTGCTTTGTGACAGGATTGCCAGTTCAAAATGTTCTCATCTACTTACCAGCAACCAAACTACCAATTTCAGCAAGGGCAGCCACAATGTCAATCTTTCCCACAATATCAGCAGAACCAACTTTTCAATCAGCCACCAAATCAACAATTTCAGCAGCCTTATTCGAATTTCCAGCAAGCAAATCAGTTTTTTCAGCCACAAGTTCAACCATCATTCCAAAATTTTCAGCCAAGTCAACCAAATTTCCAGCAAACTTCGAATGGGCAGCCACAATTCCAGAATTTTGAGCAACCAATTCAACAATTCCAGCCCCAATTTCAGCAACCCTATCAACAAAATCAATTACCTTTTCAAGGAATTCAGCAAGGGTACCAAGTTAATTCGAATTTCCAACAACCATATCAATTTCCACAGCAATTTCAGCCTTACAACCAAAATTTCCAGCCACAAAATCAGAGTTTCCAGCCCACTCATTTTCAGTTTTCACCACCACCAACTCAACCTCAGATCCAGGATTTCCAGGGCTTCAATTCTTAGCAAATTCAACCATCATTCCAGCCACATTTTCAGCAGTTTAATCAGCCCATTCAACCATTTGAGCAGCCCCAACAGCTCCCATTTCAGAATGCACAGCCTACTCTTGGTCTTCAACAGCCTTATGTTACATTTCAAGACCAACAGGAGTTCCACACTAACCAAGGAGGCTTTGAGAATCCTAATGAGAATGAGGCTCAACAACAGAGGATGAAAGAGATGCTTCAATAAATTTTACAACAACAAGAGCGTCAAGACATCGCAGGACGCCTTCAGAAATTGGTTGATCAAATGAATCAAATACTAGCCCAAAGATCAAGACAATCAGATGAATCTACAGGTGTAGGGGATTGCACTGAGACCTAGGGACCACCATCATTAGTTGATGTATCTGGAGATCCAGAGGATAGGATTGAGAGTGTAGGGGATTGCACTGAGCCCCAAGAATCACCCATTACTACTGATTTAGAGGCATTGGAGAAGATGGATAGCAGAGCTTGTAACAACCTTGATTTTTATTCTGAAATTTTACAGGACCCTTCTAAATGTTTATTTTGTAAGGATTTAGTTATTGATGGTCCTAATTTTTCTAATATTGTTGCTGCAAAAATTACTGAAGAAGCATGCATAGCAGATGAATTCACAGGTGTAGGGGATTGCACTGAGCCCCAGGGACCACCATCATTGACTGATGCATTAGAAGATTCAGAGGATGAGCCAGAAAGTGTAGGGACTTGCATGGTGGAAGCAAGAACCCAAGAATCACTTGTTCCAGTTGAGTGTCCACCAGAACCTGAACTTGAAGAGGAGATTGCACATTACCAGGAGGAGCCAATAATTACATCCACTCTTGTAGAACCTCCAGGTATTCTTCAGCACGATCAGGTAAATATTCCTCCTATTTCTTTGGAAAAATTTATTGAGGTACCTCAAACTAATTTTATTGTTTGTGATATACTTAGGAATGCATCTTTTGTAGAATTTGATTGTGAAAAATCGATAGAGGTACCTAGTGTTAAATTGGCTGAATATGAAGCATGTGGTGATACATATCATGAAAATGCTAAATGTGAAAATTTTTTAGAAATGCCTCAAATTGATGTTGATTGTTGTGATGAGTCTCTTGATACATTTTTTGCTGAAAATAATTGTGAAAAATTCATTGAGGCACCTAAAGTTGATTTCATTGGTTGTAATACATTGCTTGATACATCCTTAGTGGAAAATAATTGTGAAATTTCTATTGAAGTGCCAAAGATTGATTTCATTGTTTGTAATGAGTTTCTGGATGCATTTTTTGTAGAAAATAATTGTGAAAAATTCATTGAGGTACCAAGAATTGATTTCATTTGATATGATGCAGTTTTGGATACATTTCATGCAGAGACTGATATTATTTCATTTCTTTCTTTCCCTGCACGCTTGAGAGAGGTATTACATGGTTTTGCAGGGTCTAGAAGACTTTTGGAGTGGGTGCTCCATCTGAATAGACTCCAACCTCCTGGAAGAACTCTCAAAAGGCATCAAGAAGGAGGAGATGATTTTACTTTAATTCGAAGCACTCCACCTCTTACATGGGTCTTGTACCTAAATTGCCTGCGGCCACCTGAACATTTTTTTGTAAAGTGCAAGTGTGGGGGAGACAAGCACCATGACATAGATCAAATGAAGGAAACTCTCTCAGCCACCCATACTCCTCCACTACCACGATGGAGGCTACTTCTTGATAGACTCCATCCACCAGAAATAAAGGGGAGTTTGTTCTTTCTTGTATTTTCTTTTATTGCATGTTTCAGTTTTATGTTTTCTAGAAGTAGAATTTTCTTTTAAATTGAGTCCTTGCTAATAAATGCGTGAATATACCATGTTAGTCTTCTTGGAAATTTGTTTCTTACATGACTAGGAATAAATGTATCCCTCTAGGTTATCTTCATGTCATTTTAGAGTCTCTTGAAAATAAATTAAATTTGGTTGTTAAAACTTAAGGTTTGAGCTAATGGATGAATTCTTGGATGCTTGAGTACTACTTGGCTTTAGATTCTTAATTGATGACTTGAGATGAATTATTTGCACCTAGTGAGAGTTAGCCTTATCTTTGTGATACACATATGTAATTGTACTCTAGAACTTGCTTAGGTTCTTTTAAAACCATATTTCAATGATTGGATCACATCTATAGAGGCTAAACAATTTGTTTCTCATTCCATATCAATTTTTGGCAATAAGCATGATTATTCTATTTTCCTTTCCTTATTTCCTACACTTTTCTATGGACTTGTTTGTATGGAATGTTTCTTAATGCTACTTTGCCCGAGACGGACAAAGGATTAAGTGTGGGGGAGTGACTAGTGTTTTGGAAATATGAGGTATTTCATGTAAAGAAAAATTTTTTTTTTTTACAATGGAAGGATGGAGACAATTATATCTTGAGTGAGCTTGGTGCCAAGAATGAGGAAAAAAAAGAAGGAAGCAAGTGGAGAATCTAGATTCCTTATCATACTGTTAAGATTCAAGTGGCAAGCAACGGAAAAATCTGGAGAAAATGGCACACCAACAAAGAAGAAAATCTGTGCCATTAACAAAGAAGAAAATCTGTGCCATTAACAAAGAAAAAAATCTATGCCATTCACAAAGAAAAGAAAATCTGAGCCAAAGTGAAAGGGAAATGGCCAAGCAAAGTATCAAGAATGGAATTCAAACAGAAATCAGTGAGGAAAAAAAAAGAAGATATACTGCAAGTCCAAGTTCAAAAGGGGCACGCAAATGAAACCCTATGTGCCAAAGTGAAGGAAAAACATTTTTCTGTGAAGTTATTTTGGGTCAGGAATGTTGGACTGCAGCTGTGCTTTGCTAGGAAGATCAGTAACATTTTTGCTAGAAGCTGAATTGCAGCTGAAAACAAGCTGAATTGCAGCTGAAAACAAGCTGAATTGAAGCCTGAAAAATCCAAGTGAAGTCGGATTGAGCTGGGCTGCTTTGACAGGAATCGAATTCCAAGGTCCAGCCATCTAAATTGTTGAAAAGCAGCAGAATGTAGAAGTTACTGAGGCATGGACGTGAGGAAGTTAGCCAACATAAAAAAAGAAGAGAGCAAAAACACAAAACAAGGTGGCTGAAATTTTGTCAATGAGGACAAGCTGAATATCCATTGAACATTAAGGGAAGGAAGCTGATTTTCTACTCCAACTAAATCTTTTGGATGGAGATTGAAGCTCACGGAAGTGCTGGGTTGAAGCTAATTCTGATAAAGATTTGGGAGCTGAGCACATTGTTGAATCTGAAAAGAAAAAAAACAGTATGGAAAAAAATCAGTTAAGGAAATTCTCAAGTGGAGCACTCAATTCTCCACTATTATGTGATGTAATTGCTTTGAGAAATCAGAGTTTTGCAAGGTCTGAAATTGATGTCGTGCGCTGAAATCTGAAACAGAAAAAAATGATGATAAAGAAGTGTGCCAACTTGTAAGGATGGGTATCAAAAGGAAGTTGCAAGAGTGGTTAGTGAAGAATATATTTGGAGCATCTAACTTTCTAATTGTCATTTAATGTTTCAAGTTCCCATGATACAAATTCAAGGCCGAAAAGTTCCAATTGAACAATTAGAAGAATAGAGAGCAGAGGAAAAAATCAGAAAAAAAGAGACCCAAATGGCACGCAATTGAGGAAGTTGGCACAATGAAGTCAAGGGAGGTTTCTTCATCCAAATCAAGAGCATTATTCAAGATTGACTTCACCACATTTTTATTTCACTAGAGAACTGACAAGAGGGGCAAAGCACATTGGAAATATTCTTGAGCAACCAAGTCTCCCACTTCATCAAATTGTCTATTTTCTTGGCTTTCATTTCATTTTTTACCATTTCCTATATTTTTCACTTGTTTTTATAGATGTTGATCCTAATCATGAATAATGGTGGAGATTAGATAACAAGCAAGCCTATGGTAGTACAAAAAGCATGTGTGTTTGAGTGAGCTCCATTTTCATCATGAAGTTAAAATTTAAGGAGAGAGCCACCAAAACTTCCCTTGAAAGGCTTAGTGAGTTGAATTCATCTCAATGAATCATGAAGGATGAAAAGGCTAAGTTGTTGATTTAAGGACAAGATACTAATCCATAGAGCTTAGATTTTTGAGAATTGACAACCCTAGATAATTTCTTTTCACTTGTTTCTAATTATGCTTGGAAAGAGCCTAAGGGATACATACTTAGTAGTTTCGCGAGACGCTCAAGCTTAAGTGTGGGGGGAGTTGATAAGTGCTATTTTATTGGTCATTTTAGTTGCTAAAATCCAAGTTTGACCCATATTTTACTTGCTTAATTGTGAATTTACCCTAGGTTCTAGGACTCACTTTTATTTTGGACTTAATTGCAAATCATTACATATTTGAATTATTTTGCCACTAAATTTTTGATCTATTTTTGTAGGCATGAAAGGATCATGGACCAGGGCACGCTGGGTCAAACTTGAGTCGGAAGTGGACCTAGATCGAGTGATCAAGCTTCAAACAAATCTGGGTCGTCCGATTCAAAAGCGGCTAGATCTGAGCCATCTGGGACCATCTGAAGCAATCCAAGCTAGGGTTAGGGCTGATCAAGCACTCTGATCAAGATCTGAAGGTTTCCTCCCAATCAGAGCTCATTCAACTGTTAGATCAAGCTCAGAGGGCTCTAGACTGACCATCCAAAGATCAGGTTGATCTGGGCCATCCATTGTAAATCTGGAAGATCCGAGCTACCTCGAGGCAGATCCTGACCCCTGATCAACATCATCAAAGTTTGGTTCAGATCGGATAAAGATCCGACCGTTGGATTCATCCAAAACAATCTCAACCGTTCATTCCTTAGTATTTAATCAAACATTCCTCCCCTTTGCATAGTGTCGCGTCTTCGCCGCAATAGCTTCCGTCTTCGATAGTTCTTCGGTTTCTTCAAGTTTTCTTCAATCCGGGGGAGCGACCACTGATAAGTACAATTTTATTGATTATTTTAGTTGCTAAAATCCAAGATTGACCCATATTTTACTTGCTTAATTATGAATTTACCCTAGGTTCTAGAACTTATCTTTATTTTGGACTTAATTGCAAATCTTTACATATTTAGATTATTTGGCCACTAAATTTTTGATCTATTTTTGTAGGCATGAAAGGATCATGGACCTAGGGCATACTGGGTCAAACTTGAGTCGGAAGTGGACCCGGATCGAGTTATCAAGCTTCGGATTAATCTGGGCCGTCCGATTCAAAAGCGGCTAGACCTGAGCCATCTGGGACCATCTGAGGCAATTCGAGCTAGGGTTAGGGCTGATCAAGCACTGAGATCAAGATCTGAGACTTTCATCCCAATCAGAGATCATCCAACCGTTGGATCAAGATCAGAGGGTTCTAGAATGTCCATTCAAAGATTAAGTTGATTTGGACCATCAGTTGCAAATCTGGAGGATCCGAGCTACCCCGAGGAAGATCCTGACCCTTGATCAACATCATCAAAGTTTGGGTCAGATCGGATGAAGATCAGCCATTGGATTTCCTCAAATCAATCTGAGCCGTCCGTTGTCAAGTACTTAATAAAATTTTCTTAGCTTTCTTCCTCGTCGCGTCTTCGTCGCAACAGCTTCCTTCTTTAGTAGTTCTTCATTTCTTCTTCAGATTTCTTCATTCCAAGGGCGCGACCACTCAATCTTCTTCATTAGATCATGTTTTAGGTCACTAAGGAGATCAATCCGTGGAGATTCCAGCTCGAAATTGGCCAAGAACAGAGCTGAGTGAGGGTTTCTTCAGTTCTGCATTTGATTGCTTCGATTTCAGTTTTGTCCAGTTCTACATCAATCCAAGCTATCTGGAGGGGTTCTCTGGAGTGCTTGGATCATTCTCGCACCTTCAGTTCAATCAGACAAGGCTGAATTGAAGAAATCGATTGGGTTTTCCATCTTGAACAGAGTTTGAGCTTGACTCGACTGTAGATTCAGTTTCCCTATTGATTTGTTGAGCTTAGGGGTTCGAGGCTCACCCTTGCATGACGAACAAGGAGTACTTGAGCTAATAAGGGATTGAGGATTAGTCTTTTTAGTTAAATTTCAGTTATTAGTTGTAGTTTTAATTTCTACCGCAACTGTTCTGTTTCTGAATTTAGTATCAGCTGTTAGTTTTTCTTAGCAATTCAATTCTGTCTTGTTTCGGTTTCAAGTCTTCAAGCTAATCAGTAGTTAGGTTGTTTAATGAACAACTCTTTCATAATGCAGTTTACTTTATAGTTTAATTGCTTGCGTTCCAATTTCAGATTGCGTGCCAAGTTCATTTCTGCATTATCCAATTTATTTCTGCCTTCTAGACTTTTGTTTCTGCATTCCAGATTTCAGCACGTCAAAAGGATCTTGTTTGGTGAATCATTGCCTCAGATTTCTTCCTGATCGAATTGTTCTTGCATTTGCTTTGTGGATGAATTTCTGCACAGCTTGGTCTGAATTTTCAGTTTCGATTTCTTCTTTCTTTTCTTTGCTTCAGGTTGTGTCTGAAATTGTTAGCTTATTTTTGAAATTCTAGGTTCACTACTCCTTAAGCTAGTTTCGAGCAGTTGTTCTCAGTTGCTTAGTTTGATTCCGCATCCAATTAGTTGTTCCATTTCAATTCTGCTCATAGTTGCTGAATTTCTGCACTCATTCCCTGCATTTCGACATCCATTTCATTTCTGCAATAGGGCAGAATTGTTTGAGCAGCTTTTGTCTCGAATTCTTCATTCACTTTTGCAAACTTCTTCCCTGAAAATTTTGTTTTCCAAACTGCATTGCTCAGTTCATTTCTAAATCGTTAACAGTACCCTTGGCACAAAAGTAAATAGCTTTGGCACAAGGAATTTCCGATTGCGTGCCAAGCTATTTTGGCACTTGTTTCGCAATAAATTTGCTTGAGTAGTAATTTCCTAAGTTGGACACAAGTTGTAGTGCAATATTTCATTTGGTATTAGTTTGATTTCCGAATTTTGTAACTTGGCATTGGTTAGATTGAGTTGCTTATTGGTTGAGTTTATCAATTGCCATTACCTAGTTTTAATTTGTCCATCTAAGTCCTTGATTTTCATTGCGTTTTCATTTCCAATTGCAATCCAAACCCAAGTTTTATTTGAAACCCAAAATTCACAAACGACACATAAACTCAAGCTCGAATCACACAATTTCAACTAGCCCTAGGAAAAATACGACCTGTGGCCCCTTTACTACGCTTTTATTCTTTGATTGCAAAAAGGGTTTCCAGCTTTCACTCATCTAAATTTTGAGACCCACATTCGTGACAGCTCTTTTGGGTCCATCAAAATTTTTAGCGCCGTTGCCGGGGAACTACTAGTTTATTTGTTTGATTTTTGCTTGTACGCTTATTTCATATCTTTCTTGATTTATTTCTATGCTTATTGCTATATCTGGTGATTTGATTTTATTTGTTTCATCTTTCTTTATCTACTTTTACTGCGATTTGTTTTTGGTTTTATGACCAGGTCTACAGGTGGTGATCTTGAAGAATTTGACCCTGAAATTGAGAGTACTTTCAGAGCAAGGAGGAACCAAGACATACTTTCAGAGACTACGGATATTCCTCCTATTCAGACTATTCCCACTCATTCAGGCAGTATCATGGTAGACCACCAGAAGACTATGAAGGAACTCGCAGCACTAGATGCTACATTTCAGTATTCCAGCATTGCTTATCCAGAGCTTGCTGGAGATTTTGAGCTTAGATCTGGAATCATCCATTTGCTGCCCAAGTTTCAAGGATTATCTGGAGAAGATCCAAATAGACACCTGCATGAGTTTCATGTTGTATGCTCCACTATGAAGCCTCATGGCATTTAAGAGGAAGATATTAAGCTGAGAGCTTTCCCCTTTACACTGACAGGAGCAGCAAAAGATTGGTTTTACTATTTACCTACTGGGCACGTGTCTAGTTGGATTTCTATGAAGAAAACATTTTTGGAAAAATATTTTCCAGCCTCCAGAACAGCAATAATTCGAAAAAGCATTTGGGGCATTCAACAAGTAGTGGGGGAGACACTTTATGACTATTGGGAGAGATTCAACAAACTGTGTTCTAGTTGCCCACAGCATCAGATCAGCGAGCAGCTTCTGATTCAGTACTTTTATGAGGGATTGTTGCAGATGGACAGGATTATGATAGATGCTGCAGCTGGAGGAGCCCTAGTGAACAAAATGCCAAATCAAGCTAGGGAACTCATTTCAAACATGGCTGAGAATTCACAACAGTTTGGGAGCAGAGCACTAACCACTAGAGGAGTTAATGAAGTCCAGATGGTTTCGAATGAACAGAAAGAAATGAAGAATGCAATGGTGGAGCTCACATCAGTGATGAAGCAATTGTCTGTTAATAATGCAATTCAAGGTTCAAATCTTTCAGCAACTCCACAAGCTAATCAAGTGATAGGGGTATGCAGTATTTGCTCTAGTCAAGAGCACAACTCAGATTCATGTCCCACCTTCCAACAAGACGAGACAGTAGCAGCATTGGTTAGGGGACAATTTCAAGCAAGAAACAACCCTTACTCCTCTACTTATAACCCCGGTTGGAGGGATCATCCAAATCTGAGGTACGGGAACTCTTTCTGCCAACAGAACCCAGCAACAACAATTTCAGCAAACATCTTAGCAGCCCCAGCAAACACCACAAAATCAGCAAGCTTTTCAGCCTTTGAACCAAAATTTTCAGCCTACATTTCAGCCAATGTTTCAGCAAACTCAGCCCCTATTTCAGCAATTCCATCCTCAATTCCAGCCATATCAGCAAGGGCACCAAGGTTTTCAATCATTTCCAACTTTCCAACCTCAAAACCAACAAAATTTCCAGCCTTCACAGCCCTATAATCAGAATTTCCAGCCTTAAAATCAAGGGTTTCAGCCTATGCAAAATCAGTCCTCATCACCGAATTTTCCACTTCAAAATCAGAATTTTCAAGGCTACAACTCCCAACAAGGTTTCCAAGCATGTCAGCCCTCTAATCAGCCCTATCAACAGCAAATTCCACCCTCCTATCAGCCCCAACAACCATATTTTCAAGGATCTCAGCAAGTTCAACAATTTCAGCCTACAACTTCATCATTTCAAGGTCAGTCAAGGAACTATGCTAACCAAGGAGCTATGGAGTTCAAGTGGAGGAAATGCGCACAACAACAAATGATGGAGATTCTACAACAACTTCAACCAACAACAACAAAACCTTGAGAGGCAAATGGACAATTGGCTAGTGGGATTAATCAAAGTCAAGCTCAAGGATCAAGTCAACTACCTTCCCAAACATTCCTAATCCTAAAGGAAACGTGAGTGCTATTACTTTGAGGAGTGGGAAGGTTACATTATCTCAAAATGGTCCAAGAGCTGAAATTTCAGAAAACCGGAAGCACCTTAATTCCAGCCCAAAACAGCCATGAAACGACTTCAAATTCAGTCGGTTCCACCCCTAGTCCATGCCCAACTCCTTCCTCAAGTAATCCTCCAATTTTGGTGGAAAACGGAGGAGAAATCAGTGCCGAGACAGATATTACAGCAGCCACACCGCAAGGGACAGCAAACCAAAATCACCCCTCCACTTCCGGCCAAAGAAGATGAATTTAGGGTTCCCTTACCCTTTCCACAGCGGAAAACACAAGCCAAAAGACAAGTGGAGGAGGAGAAGGCTAAGGAATTAATGAGCTAGTGGAACTTTTAGTAAAGTAGAGATCAATGTACCTTTGTTGACCATGATTAAACAGATTCCTAAGTATGCCAAGTTTTTGAAAGATCTTTGTGTTCACAAGAAGAAACTTAAGGAAAATGAGTTGGTCAGCTTTGGAAAAAATATTTCAGCACTTATCCATGCATTCCTCAGAAGTGTAAGACCCTGGAGTGTTTACTGTTCTTGTGAGATAGGAAGCACCACATTCCATGATGCCATGTTGATTTAGGAGCTTCCATTAATGTGATGCCCAGGTCAGTCTTCCAGATGCTTGGCATAGGCCCTTTACAGCCCACTGGTGTGGTATACAGCTAGCAGACAGAGCCAGACCCACCCAGCTGGTATGATTGAAGATGTTTTGGTGAAGGTAAAGGAGCTAATATTTCCTGCAGATTTTTATATCTTGGATATGGAGGGAGATTATCTTGCACACCGTTCTCCACTTATTTTAGGAAGACCATTTCTGAAGACTGCTAGAACAAGATTGATGTATATGTGGTACACTTTCCATGGAGATTGGAGACACGGTGGTTCAGTTTAGCCTTTTTGATGCTATGAAGCATCCGAGAGAGGATCACTCCATTATGAGCATGGACATTCTTGAGGAGCTGGAGCAGACAGAGTTAGAGGCTGAGGGATTTTTACCTGATTTTTCTGGAGGAGCTATTTATTCAGAGGAGGCTGAGAGAGTATTTACTGCTGAGACTGAGGATTTTTCAGAAGACATTTCAGATGCATTTCCAGCTAGAGGTTTTCTAGGTGTAGATTGCAAGAGCAAGGATCACCTATTTCTTGAGTTCAAGTGTAGGGGATTGCACAGAGCCCCAAGGATCACCTATTTCTACTGAGGAAGACCAGAGTGAACTGAAGCCACTACCAGGCCATTTGAAGTATGCATACCTAGGAGAGGAGCAGACTTTTCCCGTGATTATTGCACAGCATTTGGAGTCAGAGCAAGAAGAAAAATTATTGCAAGTCCTAAGGCACTACAAGAAGGCAATTGGGTGGACTCTATCAGATATACCAGGTATTAGCCCAGCTATCTGTATGCACAGGATATTTTTGGAAGAAAATGTCAAACCCGTGAGGCAGCCACAAAGGAGACTCAATCCACTTATTTTGGATGTTGTAAAGAAAGAGGTGACTCGACTTCTACAGGCAGGTATCATTTACCCTATTTCTGACAGTCAGTGGGTTAGTCCTATTCACGTGGTGCCCAAGAAATCTGGAGTGATCGTGGTGGCAGATGAAAGCAATGAACTAGTGCCCACCAGAGTTAAGAATTCCTGGAGAGTCTGCATTGATTATAGAAAGCTCAACAAGGTCACAAGGAAAGATCACTTCTCTTTACCCTTTATTGATCAGATGCTTGAGAGACTAGCAGGGAAGTCGCATTATTGTTTCTTGGATGGATTTTCAGGCTACTTTCAGATTTGCATAGATCCAGAGGACCAGGAGAAGACTACCTTCACTTGCCCCTTTGGCACTTTTGCCTACAGACGTATGCCCTTCAGACTCTGCAACGTACCTGGTACATTTCAGAGATGCATGGTAAATATATTTGGTGAGTTGCTAGAGGACTGTATGGAGATATTCATGGATGATTTTTTCAGTATTTGGCACGTCTTTTGATTCATGTTTAGATAATTTGTCTAGGATTTTACATCGTTGCATTGAAACTAACCTTGTTCTTAATTTTGAGAAATGTCACTTCATGGTAGAGCATGGGATTGTACTTAGACACATAGTCTCTCGGAAAGGTATAGAGGTAAATCCTGCAAAAATCAGTGTTATTTCTTCTTTATCTTACCCCGTATGCGTACGGAATGTTCGTGCTTTTCTTGGACATGCAGGTTTCTACCGCAGATTTATTAGAGACTTCAGCTTGATTGCTCGACCCTTGACACGACTTTTACAGAAAGATGTTGAGTTTCATTTTGATGATAAATGCAAGGAAGCTTTTCACTGACTGAGGGAGGCTCTAACCTCAGCTCCTATTATTAAATCACCTGATTGGAATTTACCCTTCGAATTAATGTGTGATGCCTCTAATTTTGCAGTGGGAGTTGTTCTAGCACAGAGGGTTGATGGAGCACCACATGTCATTTGCTACGCCTCCAAAACCCTAGATGTCGCCCAAGCAAACTACACCACTACTGAAAAGGAGCTTCTTGTCATTGTTTTTGCTTTGGATAGATTCAGATCTTATTTATTGTGCTCACATGTTATTATTTTTTCTGATCATGCAGCTCTGAAATACTTGTTGAAAAAGCCTGATGCAAAACCTAGACTGATCAAATGGATGCTCATACTCCAAGAATTTGACCTGGAGATCAGAGACAGAAGTGGAAAAGAGAACTTAGTTGCAGATCATTTGAGCAGACTTGAAAGAGATGGATCTCCTACCACTATTGATGATGATTTCAGAGATGAGCACTTGATTGCAGTGCATGGTGAGACACCGTGGTATGCAGACCTAGTTAATTTTCTAGTTACACATGTATTTCCCACTCACTTTTCTAAAGCTCAAAAAGATAAACTCATAGGTGATGCAAAGTTTTATGTGTGGGATGATCCTTATTTATGGAAGTTTTGTAATGATCAAATAATTAGGAGATGCGTACCAGATCATGAGTTTTCTTCTGTACTTACATTTTGCCATTCATCAGCTTGTGGGGGGCATTTTGGACCCCAGAGAACTGCTAGGAAAGTGCTAGAGTGTGGATTATACTGGCCCACCCTTTTTCATGATTCATATGTCTTTTATAAAAATTGTGATAGATGTCAGCGAACTGGGAACATAGGAGTGAGACATGAGATGCCCCAAAATGCTATACTTTATTGTGAGATTTTTGATGTTTGGGGGATAGATTTTATGGGACCTTTTCCTGCATCTTATGGTTATCTGTATATTTTACTTGCTATGGATTATGTTTCAAAATGGGTGGAGGTCATTCCCTCCAAGACTGATGATTCTTCTGTTGTTTGTAGTTTTGTTAGGTCACACATTTTCTGCAGGTTTGGAATTCCAAGAGCAATAATTAGTGACCAAGGATCTCATTTCTGCAACAAACACATGAAGGCACTGCTGAGTAAATATGGGGTTGTACATAATGTTTCTACATCCTATCATCCCCAAACAAATGGACAGGCTGAAATTTCAAACAGAGAGATCAAATCAATTCTGGAGAAGACAGTTGGGCCCACTAGGAAATATTGGAGCAAAAGATTAGATGACGCACTTTGGGCCTACAGAACAGCATTTAAGACACCTATTGGCATGTCTCCCTACCGCTTGGTTTATGGTAAGGCTTGTCACCTCCCCATGGAAATAGAGCACAAGGCATATTGGGCGGTGAAAGCTTGTAATTTCGATGCTACCAAGGTAGGAGAAGAAAGAAAATTGCAACTTCAAGAACTTGAAGAAATTCGGCTAGAAGCATTCGAAAATTCAAGGATTTACAAGGAAAAGACCAAAAATTTCCATGACAAACACATTGTGAAAAAAGACTTCCAAATTGGTGACAAGGTCTTATTGTATAAATCAAGGCTCAAATTGATAAGAGGTAAGTTAAGGTCAAGGTGGGAAGGTCCATTTATTGTAACTGACATTTTTCCCTATGGAGTTGTTGAAATTAGGGACGAAGCTCATGGATTTGTGTGGAAAGTCAATGGCCACCGGCTCAAAAAGTATTTTGAAGAACTAAAGGAGCTAGAGGTGGATGATTTGTACATCAAAGACGCTATCTACCCAACTTAAGGGGAGTTTACTTTTCCTACATCTACATTTCATTGTACATATCATTTTCGTGTTTCTAGGATTAAATTTTTCTCTTTTTGAAGTGAGTAGTTGATAATAAATTCTTAGGTAAAATAGAATGAATAAATAGACATTGTAAATACCATGTTGTTTCTTTTAGGCACTTTTTCTTGCATGACTAGGAATAAATGTATCCCTCTAGGTTATCTTCATGTCATTTTAGAGTCTCTTGAAAATAAATTAAATTTGGTTGTTAAAACTTGAGGTTTGAGCTAATGGATGAAATCTTGGATGCTTGAGTACTACTTGGCTTTAGATTCTTAATTGATAACTTGAGATGGATTATTTACACCTAGTGAGAATTAGCCTTACTTTTGTGATACACATATGTCATTGTACTCTAGAACTTGCTTAGGTTCTTTCAAAATCATATTTCAATGATTGGATCACATCTATAGAGACTAATCAATTTGTTTACCTTTCCATATCAATTTTTGGCACTAATCATGTTTATACTATTTGTCTTTCCTTATTCCTACTCTTAACCCCACTTTTCTATGAACTTGTTTGTTTGGAATGTTTCTTAATGCTACTTTGCCCGAGACGGACAAAGGATTAAGTGTGGGGGAGTGACTAGTGTTTTGGAAATATTTGATATCAAAGAGGCATTTCATGTCAAGAAAAAAAAATTTTGCAGTGGAAGGATGGAAACAATTATATCTTGAGTGAGCTTGGTGCCAAGAATGAGCAAGAAAGATGGAAGCAAGTGGAGCATCTAGATTCCTATCATACTTTGAAGATTCAAGTGGCAAGCAATGGAAAAATCTGGAGAAAATGGCACACCAACAAAGAAGAAAATCTGTGCCATTAACAAAGAAGAAAATCTGTGCCATTAACAAAGAAAAAAATCTGTGCCATTCACAAAGAAAAGAAAATCTGAGCCAAAGTGAAAGGGAAATGGCCAAGCAAAGTATCAAGAATGGAATTCAAACAGAAATCAGTGAGAAAAAAAGAAGATATACTGCAAGTCCAAGTTCAAAAGGGGCACGCAAATGAAACCCTATGTGCCAAAGTGAAGGAAAAACATTTTTCTGTGAAGTTATTTTGGGTCAGGAATGTTGGACTGCAGCTGTGCTTTGCTAGGAAGATCAGTAACATTTTTGCTAGAAGTTGAATTGCAGCTGAAAACAAGCTGAATTGCAGCTGAAAACAAGCTGAATTGAAGACTGACAAATCCAAGTGAAGTCGGATTGAGCTGGGCTGCTTTGACAGGAATCAAATTTCAAGGTCCAGCCATCTGAATTGTTGAAAAGTAGCAGAATGTAGAAGTTACTGAGGCATGGTCATGAGGAAGTTAGCCAACATAAAAAAAGAAGACAGCAAAAACACAAAACAAGGTGGCTGAATTTTGTCAATGAGGACAAGCTGAATATCCATTGAACATTAAGGGAAGGAAGCTGATTTTCTACTCCAACTAAATCTTTTGGATGCAGATTGAAGCTCACGGAAGTGCTGGGTTGAAGCTGATTCTGATAAAGATTTGGGAGCTGAGCACATTGTTGAATCTGAAAGAAAAAAAACAATATGGAAAAAAATCAATTAAGGAAATTCTCAAGTGGGGCACTCAATTCTCCACTATTATGTGATGTAATTGCTTTGAGAAATCAGAGTTTTGCAAGGTCTGAAATTAATGCCGTGAGCTGAAATCTGAAACAGAAAAAAATGATGATAAAGAAGTGTGCCAACTTGTAAGGATGGGTATCAAAAGGAAGTTGCAAGAGTGGTTAGTGAAGAATATATTTGGAGCATCTAACTTTCTAATTGTCATTTAATGTTTCAAGTTCCCATGATACAAATTCAAGGCCAAAAAGTTCCAATTGAACAATTAGAAGAATAGAGAGTAGAGGAAAAAATCAGGAAAAAAAAGAGAGACAAAGTGGCACAAAATGTGAGTGTTGGCACCATGAAACTAGTGGAGAGAGCATCATCCGGATCAAAGCCTTGCTCCATTTCCATTCTGATTTTACTAGAGAGAAAGAGAGCAGCTGATATAAAAAGAAAATTCATTTCTGTAGTTTTTAAAGAAAAAAAAGAGAGAAAACAAGAAAAAAAAGGAAGCAAGGTTGGCACAAAAGGGCAAACTTGGCACATTGAGACTAATAGGGTTTTCTTCACCCAAATCAAAGGCATTGTTCAACTTCTTACTCCACCACACAAATCTGATTTGAAGAGAAGCAAAGCACATTGGAAACATTCTTGAGCAACCAAGTCTTCTACTTCATCAATTTTTCTATTTTCTTGGCTTTTACTCCATTTCTTACCATTTTCTATGTCTTTCACTTGTTTTTGTAGATGATGATCCTAATCATGAATAATGGTGGAGAGTAGATAACAAGCAAGCCTATGGTAGTGCAAGAAGCATGTGTGTTTGAGTGAGCTCCACTTCCATCATCAACTTAGATCTTAAGGAGAGAGCCACCAAAACTTCCCTTGAAAGGCTTAGTGAGTTAAATTCATCTCAATGACTCATGAAGGATGAAAAGGCTAAGTTGTTGATTTAAGGACGAGATACTAATCCATAGAGCTTAGATTTTTGAGAATTGACGACCCTAGGTAATTTCTTTTCATTCGCTTCTAATTATGCTTGGAACGAGTCTAGGGGATACATATTTAGTAGTTTCGCGAGACGCTCAAGCTTAAGTGTGGGGGAGTTGATAAGTGCTATTTTATTGATTATTTCAGATGTTAAAATCCATGTTTGACCCACATTTTACATGCGTAACATTGAATTTACCCTCGGTTCCATAGATTAGTTCTATTTTGGGCTTTATTGCAAATCTTTATACATTTGAAATATTTTTGAACTTAATTGTCTATCTATTTTTGTAGGCATGAAAGGATCATGGACCGAGGTCAAGAATGGTCAGGATCAGGCTCAGATCAAGGCGATCAAGCTCTGGAGAATTGTGAGCCGTCCATTCAGAAGTTAAGCAGATCTCGATTATCCAGGGTAAATCAGATGGATCCAAGCTGAGGAAAGGTAGACTTGATCATCATAATGAGATTTGGAGGTTTAGGGGCAAATTAGAGAAGATCCAGTAGTTGGATCAAGACAAGGGGATCTAGACCATTCATTTGAGAAAAGAGAAGATCCGGACCATCCGCCACTGATCTGGCAAATCTGAGCTGGGATTAAGGTTAATCAAGCATTTGGATCAAGATCTGAAGGTTTTATCAGAATCAGAGATCATTTGACCGTTTGATTGAGCTCGGGAGGACCTAGACTGTCCATTCAAAGATCAGGTTGATCTTGGCCATCCATTGCAAATCTGGAAGATCCGAGATACCCTGAGGTAGATCCTGACCCTTGATCAACGTCATTAAATTTTGGGTTCAATCAGAGCAGTTTTAGCCGTTGGATTAATCCAAAACAATCTCAGCCGTTCATTCCTTAGTATTTAATCAAATTTCCCCTCAGCTTCTTCCTTGTCGCGTCTTTGCCGCAACAGCTTCTTCCTTCGTTTGTTCTTCGTATTCTTCAAGCTTTTCATTCATCCGAAGGCGTGATCACTCAATTCCTCATTTAGATCAAGTGCTAGGTCATTGCGAAGAGTTCTTAGTGAAGTTTCCAGCTCTCTATTGCCCAAGAACAGAGCTGAGCGAGGTTTCCTTAGCTCTGCTGTTTGAAGTCTTCAATTTTAGCTGTGCTCCATTTCCATCCATCGGAGCTATCTGGAGGGGTGATAAGTACTATTTTATTGATTAATTGAGTTGCTAAAATCCATGTTTGACCTATGTTTTTATTGCTTAATTGTGAAATTGCCCTAGGTTTTAGAACTTACTCTTATTTTGGACTTAATTGCAAATTTACACATATTTGGATTAATTGGCCACTAAATTTTGGATCAATTTTTGTAGGCATGAAAGGTTCATGGACCTTGGGCATACTGGGTCAAACTTGAGTCGGAAGTGGAACCGGATCGAATTATCAAGCTTACGATTAATCGGGGTCGTCCGATTCAAAAGCGGCGAGATCTGAGCCATCCGGGACTATCTGAAGCAATCCGAGCTAGGGTTAGGGTTGATCAAGCATTCTGATCATGATCTGAAAGTTTCATCCCAATCAGAGCTAAATCAACCGTTGGATCAAGCTCGGAGAGCTCTAGATCGTCCATTCAAAGACTAAGTTGATCTGGACCATCCGTTGCACATCTGGAGGATCTGAGCTACCACAAGGCAGATCCTGACCCCTGATCAACATCCTCAAAGTTTGGCTCAAATCAGAGCAAGATCAGCTGTTGGATTTCCTCAAATCAATCTGAGCCGTTCAATGTTAAATACTTAATCAAAATTCTGCGCAGCTTCTTCCCTTCATCGCGTCTTCACCGCAACAGTGTTTTCCTTCAGTTTTTCATCGTGTTCTTCATGTTCTTCATCCATTCGAAGGCGTGATCCCTCAATTCTTCACTAGAGCAAGAGCTAGGTCAGTGAAGAGAGTCTCAGTGAGGTTTTCAGATTGGGTTTTGCTCAATAGCAAGGCTGCGTGAGGTTTCAGCAGCTTTGTTATCCGATTTCAGCGAGCTCAGCTGTGCACCATCTCCACTGCATCCGAGCTGTCCAGAGGGGTTCCTTGGAAGGTTCGGATCATTCCCTAATCACAATCGCAAGCCACCACAGTGAGTTTGAGAAATTGGAAGCAGATTTCGGCTTAAGCAGGGGCTGATTTGATTCGGTAGGAGAGACAGTTCTTCACTGATTTGTTGAGCTTACGGGTCCGATGTTCTCCCTTGATTGACGACCAAGGAGCTCTTGAGTTGGAGAAGGGTTGAGGAGTAGCTTAGATAATTAAATTTCATTATGTTTTAGCTGTAGTTTAATTTCTGCACGAATTCTATTCTGAATTTTCAGTTATATCAGCTGTTAGGTTTGTTTTCTGAATTGTTTAGCTTAATTAGGTTTTCAATCTTTAAGTTAAGTAGTTGAGGAGCTTGTTTAGTGAACAATAGTATTTAATTTCAGTTCATTTAGTGTTTAATTGCTTGCGTTCATTTCTGTAGCTGCGTATCAGAATTTTCCTTCTGCATTTCAACTCTGCGTATCGGTCCTTTAATTTCTGCATTATCATATTAGCTAGTTTAGTTTGTTGCTGAATCGTTTCTTATATTAGTTTGGTAATTTCGATCTCAGTTGCATAGTTTGGATTAGTTTCCCATTTGGTTTCAATTCTTGCAATTCCTGTTTTGATTTATGCCTTTATTCAGATTTCATATCTGTGAATCCAATTACAGCTTCTGCAATTCGAATTGCTTGAGAAGTTTGTATTTGATTTGTTGTTTCACTTCTAATTGTTTCACTTTAGCTGCTGGTTGATTTGCAATCAATTCGTAGTTGCAAAATCTGCTCGATACATGCTATGAGAATTCTGCAGATTTGTTTCTGAAATTCTGCAGATTTGTGAGCTGAGTTGTTGAAATTCTGCATGCATGTGTCAAGATCAGTTTCGGCATGGGTTTGTGTCAAGTTGAGTGCAATTACGGTGTACTTTTGAGCTTGAAATTAGTCTCTTTCGCAGTCATTGCATTTCTGAGTTGTTAGAATTGGTTTTGGCACAAAGGGTTCAGTTTTGGCACATAGGTTCACTTGCGTGCCAAGCTGATTTGAGCATTGATTGCATCAGATTTTTACTTGTTTTTGTGGCATACGATTGTGTTTGAAATCAATAGTTTGCACTCACTCATTTCTGAATTTCGTTGGCAGTGGTTGGCTTCCAAAAACAGTGTAGCTAGTTGAGTTGATGTGCTTGTTCAAATTCTGAATTTCGCATGTTTCTCATTGTATTAAGCTTGTTCGTTTCAAAAATCTGCCATCACTGTGTTTAATAAATTGTTTAGCAATAAGATTGCATTTAGTATCAATAGTGCGCCCTTTCTAATATCAAGTTAGTTCCCTTGGTTGAGTTGGGTTTTCCATTGGTTGAGTTGTTTATTTCCATCATTTTGTGTGGTTTATTAGCTAAGTCCTCTATTTTCATTGTCATTTCCATTCCGAATTTATAACCCAAAATCCAATTACTTATTCGAAACCCAAACACACAAACGGCACATAAATACAAGCTCGAATCTCACAACATCAACTAGTCCCTTGGAAAAATACGACCTGTGGCCCCTTGCTACATTCTCTTGTTTTGATTGCAAAAAGGGTTTCCAGCATTTCATTCATATTTAAATTTGAGACCCACATTCGTGACAGTCTATTTTGGGTCCGTCAAATTTTTGGCGCCGTTGCCGGGGAGGCAACTAGTTGATTTGTTTGATTTTTGCTTATGCACTTATTTCATATCTTTCTGGATTTATTTCTGTGTTTATTGCTATATCTGTTGAATTGATTTTATTTGTTTTATCTCTTTATCCACTTTTACTGCGATTTGTTTTGTTTTATGACCTGGTCTTCAGGTGGGGATTTAGAAGAATTCGACCCTGAGATTGAGAGGACTTTCAGAGCCAGGAGGATCCAGGGCATTCTTTCTGAGACTACAGATATCCCTCCTATTCAGACTATTTTCACTCACTCAGGGAGTAACATGGCAGATCACCAGAGAACCATGAAGGAGCTCGCAGCACCAGATGCTGCATTTCAGTACTCCAGCATAGCCAATCCAGAGCTGGCAGGAGATTTCAAGCTTAGATCTGGACTCATCAATTTGTTGCCCAAGTTTCAGGGATTAACTGGAGAGGATCCAAACAGACACCTGCACGAATTCCATGTTGTATGCTCTACTATGAAGCCTCAGGGCATTTCTGAAGAAGATATCAAGCTGAGAACTTTTCCCTTCACACTGACAGGAGCAGCAAAAGACTGGTTTTATTATCTACCTACAGGACATGTGTCTAGTTGGATCTCCATGAAGAAAGCATTTTTGGAAAAATATTTCCCAGCCTCCAGGACAGCTATAATCAGAAAAAGCATCTGTGGAATTCAGCAAGTAGTGGGGGAGACACTCTATGATTACTGGGAAAGATTCAATAAATTATGTTCGAGTTGCCCCCAGCATCAGATCAGCGAGCAACTGTTGATTCAGTACTTTTATGAGGGATTGTTGCAGATGGACAGAGTTATGATAGATGCTGCAGCTGGAGGGGCCCTAGTGAACAAAACGCCAATGCAAGCTAGGGAGCTCATTTCTAATATGGCTGAGAATTCCCAACAATTTGGAAGCAGAGCCTTGACCACCAGAGGAGTGGGTGAAGTTCAGGTAGTTCCTACTGATCAGAAAGAGATAAGGAATTCATTGGCAGAGATCACATCACTTATTAAGGAATTGAAGGTTAATAATGCAAATCAAGGCTCAAATCTTTCAGCCACTCCACAATCTAATCAAGTGATGAGTGTGTGTGGCATTTGCTCTAGTCAAGAGCACACCTCAGATTCATGCCCCACCCTCCAACAGGACGAGACAGTAGCAGCATTAGTAAGAGGACAATTTCAAGCAAGAAACAATCCTTATTCCTCTACTTATAACCTTGGTTGGAGAAATCATCCAAATTTGAGATACGGGAACGCTTTCTGCCAACAAAACCCTCAACCGCAGCCTCACAGCAGCCTCTACAGAATTTCCAGCAGCCCCAGCAAACTCAGAATAATCAGCAAGTTTTTCAGCCGTCAAACCAAAATTTTCAGCCTCCATTTCAGCCTAATTTTCAACAAACTCAGCAGCAATTTCAGCAACAATTTCAGCAATTCGAACCTCAATTCCAGCAATATCATCAAGGGCAGCAAGATTTTCAGTCATTTCCAGCTTTTCAAGCTCAAAACCAACCAAATTTCCAGCCTTCCCAGCCCTATAATCAGATTTCACAGCCTTACAATCAAGGGTTTCAAAATCAGAATTTTCAGTCCTCATCACCGAATTTTTCACTTCAAAATCAGAACTTTCATAGTTACAACTCCCAGCAAGGTTCCCAAGCAATGCCACCCTCCTATCAGCCCCAACAGCCCTATGTTCCACAATTCCAGCCCACTACTTCATCCTTTCAAAATCAATCAAGGCAATATGCTAACCAAGGAGGCTATGGGAGCTCAAGTGGAGGAAATGCGCAACAACAACAAATGATGGAGATGTTACAACAAGTTGTACAAACACAACAACAACAACAAGCTTGGCAACAACAACAACAACAACACAATCACAACATTGAGAGGCAATTGGGTCAATTGGCTAGTGGGATTAATCAAAATCAAGCTCAAGGATCAAGTCAACTCCCTTCCCAAACTGTTCCTAATCCTAAAGGAAATGTGAGTGCTATAACTTTGAGAAGTGGGAAGGTTACATCATCTCCAAAGAGTCCAAGAGCAGATTTTTCAGGAAACCGGACGGCAACTCCAATTCCAGACCAAAACAGCCACGAAATGACTTCAAATGTAACACCCCAAAAATGTTATGATTATTATGAATTCATGAATATGAAATATTATGAAATTCATGAAATATGATAATGGAATATTATGAAATATTATGAATTCATGAATATGAAATATTATGAAATTCATGAAATATTATTATGGAATATTATGAAATATTATGAATTCATGAATATGAAATATTATGAAATTCATGAATTATTATTATTAAATATTATGAAATATTATTATGGAATATTATGAAATATTATGAATTCATGAATATGAAATATTATGAAATTTATGAATTATTATTATTAAATATTATGAAATATTATGAATTCATAAAACATGATTATTACTATGAAAATTCATGATGGGCTTGGCTTAATGGGTTTGGATGTGGAATAGTACAAAAAGGAAATATAGAAAGGAGGAAGCAAGGATTGAACCTTGAACCTCATAGGTGTACTAACAATGTCTTAACCATTGTACCAAGCCATGTTTCTTGTTGAGAGAATAAGAAACATGCTTGTTAAAGCTAGGGAAGTGAAGAGACATGTCTCTTCATGAGAGAAAGTATAAATAAGAGAAGGAGAAGTTGGAATAACTTCCTCTCTTCTTCTTCCTCACTCTCCCCACCGAAATTCATCTACTCCTTCTCCCTTTTCATTTTCGAAAAACACAACCCTAGGGTTCTAACCCTAGGGAATTAGGAGGAAGGAGAACCATTCAAGGATCTTTCCTCTACTAGGGCCAAGGGTTCTAGAGAAACTTTGGTAAAGGAAACTCTCACTCTTACTTCAACCAAGGGTACCCTAAAGATTTAGGGAGGGTGAAATTCAAGCGAAAGGATGTAAGTATCCCCTCGCCTGCAGTGTAATTGTTATGCATGATTCTTGTTGTTTTCTTGTACAAAAGAATTAGGGTTTTCCCTTTGTAAGTTTCGGCCACCTCCTTTAGGAGAGGCCTTGGTTACTCTTTAATACATGAGAAGATCCCTTGAGACTTAGGGTATATAGGTATGTTGATTTTCTTTATGATGTTGTGAACAAAAACTAGGGCTCTACCCTTATGTGACTTTCGGCCAAAGCATGAAGCAAAGAGGGTTTTAAGGTGGAATGATTCCTATGATATATCCATGCTTAGTAGTGTAGACAAAATGCTTGTATAAATGTTGGTGTGAAGATTTGATTTCAAGAAACCTAGTTTCCCTTACCCTTGAGTTTCGGCCAACCCTAGAGGGATTAGAGATTAGGGTTGCATATTATCTTATGATGAAATCTATGTTTAATAAGTGGCATGATAGGTATGCGAGATGTTTTGTAAATGCTTGTATGAATGTTGATTCAAAAACCCTAATTTCCCCTACCCTACACCATTCGGCCAACTCCCTAAGGTTAGGGTTTGTGAAGGTTAAACTACCCTAGGAGATATGCTTATGTTTGGGAATAATGATATGTATATGCATGTGATGTTTAAGGGAATGTTTGATAGGAAAACTTAACCTTTCCCCTAGCATGTGATATTCGGCCAAGCATAGAACATTAGGTTTGTGAAGCTTGATTTCCCCATGATGTATGCTATGCTTAGAATGATATATGATGGATATAGATATGATACTTGTATGTGATGTTTGATGTCAAAAACCTAAGCTATCTCTACTTTGACTTTCGGCCAAGACCTTAGGTTTAGGGTTAAGAAGAACTCGATTAACTCATGAAGTATGCTACCACTTTCTATGACAGGAATATGATTTATGTGACCAATCTTGTCATATATAAGTTTGTGTAAGTGGTTGAAATATGACATATGTATGAGCATGTTTATATAGCCCACGTGGCACCCTTTATGAATTGCATGTGATGTGTATGATAAAATGCTTGAAAGGATACTCCACTAAGTATGGGATCAAGAGCACCCCTTATGTTGTGTGGTGTGTCCCTACGGGATCATGAGCACCCTTGAAGAGTGGTGTGTCCCATAAGAGTGGATTTGGAGTATTCCTTAGCATATATGTAAAAGCATGTAAAGTATTTTACTTTATGAATGGGCTTGTACCGGACCGAAGTATGGGTCCAAGGGATGGGCACCTTAAGAACGCCCCGGTTCTGGACTACCGACTATGCTGTTCACGGTTCTGGCACTACCGTAGCTGTGCAACAAGGATGGGCACCTTAAGAACGCCCCGGTTCTGGGACTACCGACTATGCTGTCCTTACCCTAGTAGGTCGGGGCTCGCTACCTCGTATCTACTTAGGGATGCGCGCTTATGATGTATGTATGTGGTACAAGCCGGGGACCCCCAATGATGATACTATGATTTTTAAGTATTTAAAAGTATGATTTTAAAAGTTAAGCATCCTTATGTATATGCATTCCATACTTTATACTGCTTGCTTAGAAACTGTGATGTTTAGTATGCTATGATGAACTCATGCTTATGATTTATTATGTGTACATGTTGTATGCTTTCGTATGGATTTTGCGAGTAGGACAGGATCCTTACTAAGCATTTGTGCTTACTAGTTTATGTGTTGTCTTATGCTGCAGATAAAGGTTAAGGAACACATGAACTAAAGGAAGAGGCAGGAAGGCTGAAGATGTGTGGGGTGGTGGCTCGGGAAAGAAAGACTTCTATATCTACATATTTATGTTTATGTTTATGTTCCCTTGACAATAAGTGTTAGTGATTAGGATTGACATGACATGATAGTGTTTACCTTGGAGGTCTCTTATAATTGATTATGTTATGAGTTACATTACTAGTGATATTATCATGTTATAGAATGACTTTGATAGTTAAACAAGCATGCTCAGTCCTTAGCCCTTGCGTTGTTGTTTTAATGCCATGCTAGAAGATAGAAAAAAAAATAAGTATGATTAATTATTACGTAACCCCGCCCCGAGAGTAGATATAAGGGCGGGCGTTACATCAAATTCAGCTGATTCCACCCCTAGCCCATTCCCAACCCCTTCCTCAAGTAACCCTCCAATTTTGGTGGAAAACGGAGAAGAAATCAGTGCCGAGACAAATATCACAGCAGCCACTACGCATGGGAAAGCAGGGCAGAATTCAGCCTCTCCACTTCCGGCCAAAGAAGATGATTTTAGGGTTCCTTTACCCTTTCCACAGCGGAAAACACTAGCCAAAAAGCAAGTGGAGGAGGAGAAGGCTAAGGAATTCAAAGAACTAGTGGAACTTTTCAGCAAGGTAGAGATCAATGTACCTTTGTTGACCATGATCAAGCAAATTCCAAAGTATGCTAAGTTTTTGAAAGATCTTTGTGTTCACAAAAAGAAACTTAAGGAGAATGAGTTGGTCAGCTTTGGGAAGAATATCTCAGCACTTATCCACACCATTCCTTAGAAGTGTGAAGACCCAGGGGTATTTACTGTTTCTTGTGAGATAGGGAGCACCATATTCCATGATGCTATGTTAGATTTAGGAGCTTCCATAAATGTGATGCCCAGGTCAGTATTTCAGATGCTCGGCATAGGCCCTTTATAGCCCACTGGTGTGGTGATACAGCTAGCAGATAGGAGTCAGACCCACCCAGCAGGTATGATTGAAGATGTTTTTGTGAAGGTAAAGGAGCTAATATTTCCTGCAGATTTTTATATTTTGGATATGGAGGGAGATTATTTGGCGCACCGTTCTCCACTTATTCTAGGCAGACCTTTTCTAAAGACGGCCAGAATAAAGATTGATGTATATGCCGGTACACTTTCCATGGAGATTGGAGATACGGTTGTTCAGTTTAGCCTTTTTGATGCTATGAAGCATCCGAGAGAGGATCACTCCATCATGAGCATGGACATTCTAGAGGAGCTGGCGCAGACAGAGTTAGAGGCTGAGGGATTCCTGGAGGATTTTTCTGGAGGAGCAATTGATTCAGAGGAGGCTGAGAAAATACTTACTGCAGAGACTGAGGATTTTTCAGAAGACATTTCAGATGCATTTCCAATTGGAGAGGTTTTTCTAGGTGTAGGGGATTGCACAGAGCCCCAAGGATCACCTATTTTTCTTGATATTCAAAGTGTAGGGGATTGCACAGAGCCCCGAGGATCACCTATTTCTACTGAAGAAGACCAGAGTGAACTGAAGCCATTACCAGGCCATTTGAAGTATGCATATCTAGGAGAGGAGCAGACTTTTCCCGTGATTATTGCACAACATTTGGAGTCAGAACAAGAAGAAAAATTATTGCAAGTTCTGAGGCACTACAAGAAGGCAATTAGGTGGACTTTATCAGATATACCAGGTATCAGCCCAGCTATCTGCATGCACAGGATATTTTTGGAAGACAATGTCAAACCTGTGAGGCAACCACAAAGAAGACTCAACCCACTTATTTTGGATGTTGTAAAGAAAGAGGTGACTCGACTTCTATAAGCAGGTATCATTTACCCTATTTCTGACAGTCAGTGGGTTAGTCCTATTCACGTGGTGCCCAAGAAATCTGGAGTGACCGTGGTGGCGGATGAAAGCAATGAACTAGTGCCCACCAGAGTTAAGAATTCCTGGAGAGTCTGCATTGATTACAGGAAGCTCAACAAGGTCACAAGGAAAGATCACTTCCCTTTACCCTTCATTGATCAGATGCTTGAGAGATTGGCAGGGAAGTCGCACTATTGTTTCTTGGATGGATTTTCAGGCTATTTTCAGATTTGCATAGATCCAGAGGACCAGGAGAAGACCACCTTCACTTGCCCCTTTGGCACTTTCGCCTACAGACGTATGCCCTTCGGACTCTGCAACGCAACCGGTACATTTCAGAGATGCATGGTAAGTATCTTCGGTGAGTTGCTAGAGGACTGTTTGGAGGTATTCATGGATGATTTTTCAGTTTATGGCACGTCTTTTGATTCATGCTTAAATAACTTGTCTAGGGTTTTACATCGTTGCATTGAAACTAACCTTGTTCTTAATTTTGAGAAATGCCACTTTATGGTAGAGCACGGGATTGTACTTGGACATATAGTCTCTCAGAAAGGTATTGAGGTAGATCCTGCTAAAATCAGTGTTATTTCTTCTTTATCTTACCCCGTATGCGTACGGGATGTTCGTGCTTTTCTTGGACATGCAGGATTTTACCCCAGATTTATTAGAGATTTCAGCTTGATTGCTCGACCCTTGACATGACTTTTGCAGAAAGATGTTGAGTTTCATTTTGATGAAAAATGCAAGGAAACTTTTCATAGACTCAGGGAGGCTCTTACCTCAGCTCCTATTATTACATCACCTGACTGGACTTTACCATTTGAATTAATGTGTGATGCTTCTAATTTTGCAGTGGGAGCAGTTTTAGCACATAGGGTTGATGGAGCACCACATGTCATTTGCTACGCCTCCAAAACCCTAGATGCCGCCCAAGCCAACTACACCACGACTGAAAAGGAGCTTCTTGCCATTGTTTTTGCTTTGGATAGATTCAGATCTTATTTATTATGCTCACATGTGATTATTTTTTCTGATCATGCAACTCTCAAATATCTGTTGAAGAAGCCTGATGCAAAACCTAGATTGATCAGATGGATGCTCCTACTCCAAGAATTCGACCTGGAGATCAGAGATAGAAGTGGAAAAGAGAACTTAGTTGCAGATCATTTGAGCAGACTTGAAGGAGATGAATCTCCTACCACCATTGATGATGATTTCAGAGATGAGCACTTGATTTCAGTGCATGGTGAGACACCGTGGTATGCAGACCTAGTTAATTTTCTTGTTGCACATGTATTTCCCACTCAATTTTCTAAAGCTTAAAAAGATAAATTAAAAAGTGATGCAAAGTTTTATGTGTGGGATGATCCTTATTTGTGGAAATTTTGTAATGACCAAATAATTAGGAGATGCATACCCGATCATGAGTTTTCTTCTGTCCTGACATTTTATCATTCATCAGCTTGTGGGGGGCATTTTGGACCCCAGAGGACTGCCAGGAAAGTACTAGAGTGTAGATTATACTGGCCCACCCTTTTTCATGATTCACATGTTTTTTATAAAAATTGTAATAGATGTCAGCGAACTGGGAACATAGGAGCGAGACATGAGATGCCCCAGCATGCTATACTTTATTGTGAGATTTTTGATGTTTGGGGGATAGATTTTATGGGACCTTTTCCTGCATCTTATGGTTATCTGTATATTTTACTTGCTGTGGATTATGTTTCAAAATGGGTGGAGGCCATTTCCTCCAAGACTGATGATTCTTCTATTGTTTGTAGTTTTGTTAGGTCACACATTTTCTGCAGGTTTGGAATTCCAAGAGCAATAATTAGTGACCAAGGATCTCATTTCTGCAACAAACACATGAAGGCACTGCTTAGCAAATATGGGGTGGTACATAAAATCTCTACATCCTATCACCCCCAAACAAATAGACAGGCTGAGATTTCCAACAGAGAGATAAAATCCATTCTAGAGAAGACAGTTGGGCCGACTAGAACAAACTGGAGCAAGAGGCTAGATGACGCACTCTGGGCCTACAGGACAGCATACAAGACACCGATTGGCATGTCGCCCTACCGCTTGGTTTATGGTAAAGCTTGTCACCTCCCCGTGGAAATAGAGCACAAGGCATATTGGGGCGGTGAAAGCTTGCAATTTCG
>JAGFNQ010005278.1:62091-120047 GCA_024364735.1 Boesenbergia rotunda
GAGACTTGGTTGCTCAAAAATATTTCCAATGTGCTTTGCCCCTCTTGTCAGTCCTCTAGTGAAGTCAAAAGCGTGGTGGAGTAAATCTTGAGTAATTCCTTTGATTTGGATGAAGAATAACTTTGTTGGTGTCATTGTGCCAATTTTCCATTTGCGTGCCAATTCTTGCTTCCTTCCCTCTTTTCTGATATTTTTTCCCTTTTCAGATCAGATTTGTATCAAAGAACATATAATATCAAGTCAAATAGATACTCAACATAAAATTTTCACTCAACAACCCTTGTATCTCACTCTTGATACATGTCTTTCCAAGTTGGCACACTACTTTCACTTCTTCTTCTTTTTTTTTCTTTTTCTTCAAATTCCAGCTCCACATCAGATTCATGGCAATTCTCTGATCTCTCAAAACAATAGCATCAATAGTATTTGCATCAATTGATAGTGGAAAGTTTAAGTATCCCACTCGAAAATGGTTGAGTAGCAAGTCAATTTCCGGCCACTGCACAAGCATAACTCTGCTGCCATTTTCAGAAATTTTGATCTCTGGTCAGCCATTCTTGCATTGCTTTCAATTCAGATCAGTTTGTTTAATTTCAGTAGCTCCAACTTCAACACTCGGCAGATTACATGCTCGTAATGCAATGCAGTGCAGTTTTTCAGCTTCTTTCAGCCTTTGGTCCCCTTTTGAATTCTGTTTCTGATCTGGAACTTTTCTTGTTCTGATCAGCTGTGTCAATTCAGCACTGCATTACTAATTTCCAAACCCAAATTCAGTTTGAGATTGATACCAAACTTGTGACTAAACTGCTTGTATGAAAATAATCTGCACAGATTCTCCTTGAACTCAGATTTGTCCAGCTGCACAAAAATTCTTTGTTTTGGCACTGATTTCTGCATTGAATTAGATTAGTCAGCTGCAATTCTTCCTTAGCAAAGTGGTCGAGTCAAGCTCCATAGCAATTTTTTTTCTTTTGCAATGAATTGTGCTATTGTGTGCCATTTTTTTTTTCTTTGCAGATTTTTTTCTTCTTCAGCTCGAATGCAGAGATTTGTCCTTCAAGTCAGCTGCTGGCTTCTGATTTTGGTTGCAGAACAGCTGCCCTTGCAATGCAGTTTGTATTGTTTCAGCAACTACAAGTCAATCTCGGCAGATTACAAGCTCTGATTTTTCAATACTGCTGCAATGCAGTTCAGATTTGTGCAATTTCAAATTCTTTCTCACCTTTTGATCAGTCTTCCTCAAACTCAACTCAGACTTCCTGATTTATATAGCTGCAATTGAGCTTCTAGCATATAGTTCTGAGTTTTCCGAGCAAGGTACAGCTGCAACTGTGAGTAATTCTGATCCAATCATACTTCACAGAAATTTTTTTCCTTGCTTTGGCACCAACAATTTTCTCACTGCTTTTTGAGTGCGAATTGTTTCCATTTCATATTTTTGTCTTGGCACAACTTCTTGGATCTTCAATTGATGATAAAAACTCTAGATGCTTCAATTGATTTCCATCTTTAACCACTTCTTCTTGCTCAATTTTGACACCAAACTCAAATCAACTTGGCACATGTAATTTCAAAGAAATTTTTTTTTCTTGAAATGCCTCCTTGATACCAAGCTTTTCCAAAACACTAATCACTCCCCCACACTTAAATCTTTGTCCGTCTCGGGCAAAGTAGCATCAAGAAAACATCCCAAGCAAACAAATCCATAGAAAAATTGGGGTTAAGATTAGGAATAAGGGAAAGACAAATAGAATAGACATGATTTTTGCCAAAATTGATATGGAAAGGTAAACAAAGTGATTAACCTCTATAGATGTGATCCAATCATTGAAATATAATTTTGAAAGACCCTAAGCAAGTTCTAGAGTACAATAACATATGTGTATCACAAGTATAAGGCTAATTCTCACTAGGCAAAAACAATTCATCTCAAGTCCTCAATTAAGAGTCTAAAACCAAGTAGTACTCAAGCATCCAAGATTTCATCCATTAGCTCAAACCCTAAGTTTTAACAACCAAATTTAATTTATTTTCCAAGATATTCTAAAATGCTATGGAGATAACCTAGAGGGATACATTTATTCCTACTTATGAAGAAAACGTGCCAAAAGAACTAACGTGCATTTATTGACAAGGACTCAATTTAAAAGAAAATTCTACTTATAGAAAGCATAAAAATGAAACATGCAATAAAAGAAAATACAAGAAAGAACAATCTCCCCTTTGTTTCTGGTGGACGGAGTCTGTCCAGAAGTAGCCTCCATCGTGGTAGTGGAGGAACATGGGTGGCTGAGAGAATTCGGACTCCCCCACACTTGAACTTTACAAAAATTTGCTCCGGTGGCCGCAGGCGATTTAGGTACACGACCCATGTAAGAGGTGGAGTGCTTCGAATTAGAGTAAAATCAACTCCTCCTTCTTGATGCCTTTTGAAAAGTCTTCCAGGAGGCTGGAGTCTGTTCAGATGGAGCACCCACTCCAGAAGTCTTCTAGACCCTGCAAAACAATGGAATACCTCTCTCAAGCGTGCAGGTTAAGAAGGAAATAAAATAATGTCAGTCTCTGCATGAAATGTATCCAAAACTGCATCATATCCAATAAAATCAATTCCTGGTGCCTCAATAAATTTTTCACAATTATTTTCTATAAAATTTGCATCCAGGAGCTCATCACAAACAAAGAAATCAATTTTTGGCAATTCAATAGAAATATCACGATTATTTTCCATCAAAGATGTATCAAGCAATGTATCACAGCCAATGAAATCAATTTTAGGTGCCTCAATGAATTTTTCACAATTATTTTCAGCATAAGATATATCAATAGACTCATCACAATAATCAATATCAAGTCTAGGCACTTCTAAAAATTTTTCACACTCAGCATTCTCATGATATGTATCACCACATGCTTCAAATTCAGTAACTTTAACACTAGGTACCTCTAGGGATTTTTCACAATTATTTTCAACAAGAGATGCATCCCTAAGTATATCACAAACAATAAAATCAGTTTGAGGTACCTCTATGCAATTTTTAGAAAAATTAGGAGTATTTACCTGATCGTGCTGAAAAATACCTGGAGGTTCTACAAAAGTAGATGTATCTGTGGCCTCCTCCTGGTCAAGTTTATGCTCCACTTCAGGCTCTGGTTCTGGTGGGCACTCAACTAAAGTAGGTGATCCTTGGGTTCTTGCTTCCACCATGCAAGTCCCTACACTTTCTGGTTCATCCTCTGAATCTTCTAATGTACCAGTAAATTGTGGTGGTCCCTGGGGCTTAGTGCAATCCCCTACACCTATGGAATCATCTCTCATGCATATTCCCTCAACCATTCCTGTATCAACCAAATTAGAAAAATTAGGATCATTAACAACTAAATCATCACAAGATAAAAGTATAGAATGATCCTGTAAAGTTTCAGAATTGAATTCAAAATTATCACAGGCCCTGCTATCAATCTCCTCCAATGCCTCTAAATCAGTAGGAATGGGTGATTCTTGGGGCTCAGTGCAATCCCCTACACTCTCAATCCTATCCTCTGGATTTTCTGATGTATCAATCAATGATGGTGGTCCCTGGGGCTCAGGGCAATCCCCTACACCTGTAGATTCATCTGATTGTCCTGATCCTTGGGCTCTTATCTGATTAAATTGATCAACCAATTTTCCAAAGCGTCCTGCGAAGTCTTGTTGTTGTCGTAAAAGTTGTTGACACATCTCCATCATCCGTTGTTGTTGAGCCTCACTCCAATCAGGATTCTCAAAACCTCCTTGGTTAGTGTGGAACTCTTGTTGGTCTTGAAATGTAACATAAGGCTGCTGAAGACCAAGAGTAGGCTGTGCATTCTGAAATGAAGACTGTGGGGGTTGATCAAATGGTTGCACAGGCTGATTAAACTGCTGAAAATTTGGTTCACAAGTTAGTGGAGATTGCTGAAAATTGTAGCCCTGGAAATCTTGGATCTGAGGTTGAAATTGTGGGTGTGAAAGCTGAAGTTGAGTGGGCTGGAAATTCTGGTTGCAAGGCTGAAAATTTGGATGATTGGATCACATCTATAGATACTAATTTCTTTGTTTACCTTTCCACATCAATTTTGGCTAAGATCATGTCTATTCTATTTGTCTTTCCTTATTCCTAATCTTAACCCTAATTTTTCTATGGATTTGTTTGCTTGGGATGTTTTCTTGATGCTATTTTGCCCGAGACGGACAAAGATTTAAGTGTGGGGCAGTGATTAGTGTTTTGGAAAAAGTTTTGTATCAAGGAAGCATTTGGATCCAAAAGTTAAGTTTTGTATCAAGATCAAGTGAGAAGAAGTGAGCAAGGATTGGAAACAAGTGAAGATTCTTGATCATCATTTGAAGATCCAAGGAAGTGAACTTCAAGTTGGATTCGGCTGAGAAGAAGAAAAAAAAATCTGCTGGTCAGAAAAAAATTATGTACCAAGGACTCTATTGGCACGCAAGGGAAGAAAAGGAAAACTTTAAGCCATCTTAGATTAGGAATTGGGTTGGCAAGCTGAACTGTTCCGAACTGAAACTAATGTAGGTTTGCTGCCGAATGTTGGGAGCTGAAGACAATCTGAATTGAATTCTGGAAATGAGGCTGAGTGAAGACTGATCAAAAGCTGAGAAAAAAAAATTCTGAAACTGCCCAAATCTGAACTGCATTGCATTTGTAGCTGCCGAGTACCACATCTGAGAGATTCTGAAATGAAGAAACTGAAAAGGGAGTAAGCTGTAAGTTGACAGAAGCTGGCACAAGCTAAAAGTATCAAAAGATGCAGAGATGATTTGCAGCTGTGTCAACTTGAACCCAAAGCAGAAATCCAACTCACTGATCAGAAGTTTGAATGTAATCTGAATTTTAAGAAGCTATGAATCAAGATATTAAGTGTAAAATGTATCTGAAGTTGAAGGTGCACATTCAATTTCAGATCTAAGAAAAACAAATGGCTGCTAGAAGTTTCGAAGTGGAGCAGAAAAAGGAAGAAGTTGGCTGAAATTCAACTTTGTGGGCAGAAATTTCAAGTGGAATAATTCAAATTCTACACTACACTAATGGATGCTAACTGATGTAAGGCAACCAGGGAATTGCAGTTGCATAGAAGCTGTAAAGAAGCTAAAAATCTGATGCTGAATTGCAAGGATAGTTGCTGAAATGAGTAAGCTGCAAAGTGTTGAATAATCTTGAAGGATTGAATGTGAAGCTGACCAAATCTGATCCAATGTTACAAGCTGAGTTCGAAGATAGCTTCAAGACTGATGAAATCTGTGAAGAGGTGTTGTTGAACCTGTGTTGGGAAGAATTTAGAATTGAAACACATGAAAGACTTAAATTGAGACACCACAAAATCAGTTTTGTACCAACTTGAAAACTGAAAGTGGTTGTTAGGGCTATTCATCCGGAAATTGAGTACATGAACATGCCATAAATTGTTGAGCCATCCACTACTGATCACAAGGAGGTGGCTGATTGGATTTCGAAAAAAAATAGAGAAAAGACATTTGCAGTAAAGTGCAGTGACCAAGAAATCAGATGAATTGCAGTGGGAAAAATGCAAAAATTCTGAGCTGGAAAATCTGAAGCTTAAGCAGAATTCTGAGCTGATCAAGAAATAAAAATCTGGAAACCCTGCTAGAAGAAGAACTGCAGCTGTATAGAATTGAGAGTTGAATAGAAGCATTTCAAGAAGAAAAAGAAAATTTTTGAAATGTTTGTGCTAAAGGGAGAGCTTGTAATCTGCTGGGGATTGACTTGTAGCTGCTGAAATAATGCGAACTGAATGCAAGGGAAGCTGTAAAGTGCTGAAAAAGTTGTGAAGAGTTGTTGTGGAATCTGCAAGAAGAAAAAAAACTGAGAAATTTTCAGAAGGTTGCACTCCATTAAAGCAGTTTAGGCACAAGTGTGTATCAACTTGAGCTGAATTGGGTTCTCTAGGAGCTGTGAATCAAGGAATGAAGCACACAAAGGTGTCACAAAGTGTTGAGAGCAACCACTGCTGGTCATTTCAGAAGAAAATTTCAGCTAAGAAGAAAAAAAATAAGGAAGAAACAAAAGGGGCACACAAAGGAGTTTCGGCCTCATGAATTTAGTGGAATGTTTCTCATCCGAATAACATCTTTGTTCCACTACCTTTTTGACTCCACTAGAGGAAAAGAAAGCAGAAAATGAATTCAGTAGCTGACCAAGAGAAAGAGAAAAGAAAAGGAAGAAATTGGCACGCAAATGGCAAAATTGGCACAAAAGGACTAGTGAGGACTTCTTATCAAATTCTTAAAGGGCAATGTCATAGTTTGACTTCACAACACTTTTGAGATCATTAGGGGACTGTATAGAGAAGCAACGAGCATCAGAAACATACTTGAGCACTCAAGTCTTCCACTTTATCAATTTTTCCATTTCCTTAATTTTTACTCCATTTCTTACCATTTTCCATGCTTTTATTTGTTTTTGTAGATGTGAATCCTAATCATGATTAATGGTGGAGAGTAGATAATAAGCAAGCCTATGGTAGTGCAAGAAGCATATGTGTTTTAGTGAGCTCCACTTCCATCATCGACTTAGAACTTAAGGAGAGAGCCACCAAAATTTTCCTTGAAAGGCTATGAGTTAAATTCATCTCATTGACTCATGATGGATAAAAAGGCTAAGTTGTTGATTTAAGGACAAGATACTAATCCATAGAGCTTAGATTTATGAGAATTGACAACCTTAGGTAATTTCTTTTCATTTGCTTCTAATTATGCTTAAGAAATCTAGGGGATACATACTTAGTGTTTTCGTGAGACGCTCAAGCTCAAGTGTGGGGGAGTTGATAAGTACCATTTTATTGATTATTTGAGTTGCTAAAATTCATGTTTGACCTATGTTTTTATTGCTTATTTGTGAAATTACCCTAGGTTTTAGAACTTTCCTCTTATTTTGGACTTAATTGCAAATTTACACATATTTGGATTATTTGGCCACTAAATTCTTGATCTATTTTTGTAGGCATGAAGGGTTCATGGACTTAGGGCATATTGGGTCAAACTTGAGTCAGAAGTGAACCGGATCAAATTATCAAGCTTACGATTAATCCGGGCCGTCCGATTCAAAAGCGGCTAGATCTGAGCCATCCGGGATCATCTGAAGCAATCCGAGCTAGGGTTAGGGTTGATCAAGCATTCTGATCAAGATCTAAAGGTTACATCCAAATCAGAGCTAAATCAACCATTGGATCAAGCTCGGAGGGCTCTATATCGTCCATTCAAAGATTAGGTTGATCTGGACCATCTGTTGCACATCTGGAGGATCCGAGCTACCACGAGGCAGATCCTGACCCCTGATCAACATCCTCAAAGTTTGGCTCAAATCAGAGCAAGATCAGCCGTTGGATTTCCTCAAATCAATCTGGACCGTCCAATGCCAAATACTTAAGCAAATTCTGCGCAGCTTCTTCCCTTCATCGCGTCTTCGCCGCAACAGTAGCTTCATCCATTTTCTTCTTCGTTTCTTCAAGTTTTCATCCAATCGAAGGCGTGATCACTCAATTCTTCACTAGAGCAAGAGCTAGGTCAGTGAAGAGAGTTCTCTGTGAGGTTTTCAGATTGGGTTTTGCTCAATAGCAAGGCTGCGTGAGGTTTCAGCAGCTTTGTTATCCGATTTCAGCGAGCTCAGCTGTGCACCATTTCCACTGCATCCGAGCTGTCCAGAGGGGTTCCTTGGAAGGTTCGGATCATTCCCTAATCACAATCGCAAGCCACCACAGCGAGTTTGAAGAAATTGGAAGCAAATTTCGGCTTGAGCAGGGGCTGATTTGATTCGGTAGCAGAGACAGTTCTTCTACTGATTTGTTGAGCTTGCGGGTCCGAGGTTCTCCCTTGATTGACGACCAAGGAGCTCTTGAGTTGGAGAAGGGTTGAGGAGTAGTGTAGTTAGTTAATTTCTGTTGTTTTGACTGTAATTTCGATTTCTGTAATGTTTCATTCCTGCATTTTAGTAATCAGGTGTTAGTTTACTTTCTTAAATTGTTTTTGCTTAAGTTAGGTTTATTTTCTGCAAGTAAATCAGCTAAGTGTTCTGTTCAGTGATCAATTGAACTCAATTTTAGTCTAGTATCTGTTTGTAGCTTGCGTGCCATTCAAATTCTGCAATTTTCTTTCAGTTTCTGATTTGTCTCCGAGTGTTTGTTTTCTACATTGTTTCTTCATTTTATAGTGGTTAATTCCTGCATTCGAGTCAGATATATGCTTGCTTAGTTAACTTAGAGCTTAGTTTCGATTTCTTGCAATTCATTCCAGGTTTTCAGCTTAGCTAGTGCTGAATTTCTGCACCTACTGCTGAAGTTCGGCACATTCAGTTTCTGAATTTTAGTGTTCTAGAATTTCTGTTTTCAGCTCTTAAATTCCTTCACTTAGACTTGCATAGGTCATCCCCAATAGCTTTATTTCCAAATTGAATCAATAAGTTTAAAAATCTGAGTTGAAAGCTTACCATTTTCGAAATTGGTGTTAGTTTTTGGCACAAAGGGTTCTCCTTGCGTGCCAACTGTTTTGGGATCTATTTTCACACGAATTTAACCTGTCTTCTGGTGTGGGATTGAGTTTGAATTCAATTGGTATAGCATCCAGCATATTTGAGTTTCTTTGCATTGATTTGCTTCCCAAAATCCTAGCTAAGTTGAGTTGAATTTGGTGCTTGTTGAATTTCTGCATCTCGCATACTTTTAAGTGTGTGAAGCTTATTTGTTTCACAAATCTTCCATCTCTGCACTTATTTAATTGTTCAGAAATAAGATTGCATTTAATATCAATAGATTGCCATTTTTAATATCAATTTGGTACCTTTGGTTGATTCAATTTCTCTTTGATTGAGTTACTACTTGCTATCGATCTCGTAATTCCTTTGTGTAGTTTTCCTTTCTTTTTCTTGTGTTTCATTTCCAAATTTACAGCCCAAAACCAAATTACTTATCGGAAACCCGAAAATTCACAAACGACACCTAAACACGAGCTCGAATCAAACACGACAACTAGTCCCGAGGAAAATACGACATGTGGCCCCTTTGCTACATTTTCAGATTTTGATTGCAAAAAGGGTTTCCAGCATTATTCATATTTAAATTTGAGACCCACATTCGTGACAGTCTATTTTGGGTCCGTCAATACCCTGACTCGGCGATTTTGCTCGGTCGGATCGGCACCCTGACTCGGCGATTTTGCTCGGTCGGGTCGGCACCCTGACTCGGCGATTTTGCTCGGTCGGGTCGGCACCCTGACTCGGCGATATATCTTGTTCCCCTCGAGTTAACCTTATCTGCAAAGCCAAGTTAGCCGGTGCGTATCGGTTCGACCATATCCACCTTATTAAGCAGACCTACTGTTTCTCAAAACGTGGAAAGCCACGCCTCGACAGTAGATATTGTGGCGAGATGTCACTTCACACTTCCCCTGAGCAAGAGTCTGGACACCGTCCGACTTACCTCGGGTCGAGCGTGGACCGCCACGCCCGACCGGGCCCGACCGAACATGGAATGCCACGCCCGATCGGCGCCGGGTCCGGTGGGTGCGTGAGAGCAAGCTCACTTATAACTTGCCTTAGCAAGAGTCTGGACACCGTCCGACTTACCCTGGCCGAGCGTGGACCGCCACGCCCGACCGGGCCCGACCGAACGTGGAATGCCACGCCCGATCGGCGCCAGGTCCGGTGGGTGCGTGAGAGCATGCTCACTTATAACTTGCCTTAGCAAGAGTCTGGACACCGTCCGACTTACCCTGGCCGAGCGTGGACCGCCACGCCCGACCGGGCCCAACCGAACGTGGAATGCCACGCCCGATCGGCACCAGGTCCGGTGGGTGCATGAGAGCATGCTCACTTATAACTTGCTTTAGCAAGAGTCTGGACACCGTCCGACTTACCCTGGCCGAGCGTGGACCGCCAAGCCCGACCGGGCCCGACCGAACGTGGAATGCCACGCCCGATCAGCGCCAGGTCTGGTGGGTGCGTGAGAGCATGCTCACTTATAACTTGCTTTAGCAAGAATCTGGACACCGTCCGACTTACCCTGGCCGAGCGTGGACCGCCACGCCCGACCGGGCCCGACCGAACGTGGAATGCCACGCCCGATCGGCGCTAGGTCCGGTGGGTGCGTGAGAGCAAGCTCACTTATAACTTTCAGGGATGGTTTTTTGGAGAGTCAGAGTTTTTGTCATCGTTTTTTCTGAGTACAGTTACAAGAATCATTTCTCTCCGCTCTCCTCCCGGTACAACCTTAAATGCACTGCACTCCAAGGTCTCCCGAGCCGCTTTCCTTGAGCATCTTGCAGATAGTAGGCTCCCGATCCCAACGCCTCGATCACCAGGAATGGACCACTCCATGGAGGCTCTAGCTTACCTACTTCTCCCACTGGCTTGACTCTCTTCCATACCTTGTCCCCTACTTGGAAATGTCAAGGTATAACCTTCTGGTTGTATCGGTTCCGCATCCTCTGTTGGTAAGCAGTCATGCGGACTGCAGCCTTAGCTCGGACCTCCTCAATCAGATCTAGCTCAGCTCGTCTTTTCTCCGCATTGTCTTCTCCATACAAATGTCTTCTGTCAGACTCACAGCCGACCTCCATGGGGACTACGGCTTCACTCCCATAGACTAACTAGAAGGGAGTGCACCTTGACCCTTCTTTGGGTGTGGTTCGAAGGGCCCATAGGACACCAGGCAGCTCGTCCACCCAGGATCCGCCGACCTTATCCAGCTTAGCTTTGAGCCCTCTCAGAATCTCTCTGTTGGCCACTTCAGCCTGACCATTACTCTGGGGATAGGCCACGGAAGTGAAGGCCTGCTTGATCCCAAATTCTTTGCACTAATTTCTGATTATCCGGCCTTGAAACTGTCGACCATTGTCTGATACCAGCTTGTGAGGTATGTCATACCGGCACAGAATGTTCTGCCAAAGGAATTTCTTCATCGCTTGTTCGGTGATCCGGGCCAGGGCTTCTGCTTCGACCCACTTGGAGAAGTAGTCCACTGCCACCAACAGAAATTTCTTCTGACCTGCTGCCCTGGGGAAGGGTCCTACTATATCCATGCCCCACTGATCAAAGGGACATGATACAGTGGGCGTCCGCAACATCTCAACTGGTCGGTGCGATAGATTCTGATACTTCTGACAAGAAGGGCAAGAGAGAGTCATCTTCTCTGCATCCTTTTGGAGGGTCGGCCAAAAATAACCAGCCAATAGGACCTTCCGAGCCATGGACCGACCTCCTGGATGATTTCCGCAGCATCCCAGATGCACTTCCCTGAGCACATAGTCCGCATCTTCCTCTCCGAGGCATCTGAGTAGTGGTCGGGAAAAAGCCCGCTTGTATAATGCATCCCCTATCAGAGTGAACCGGGCCGCCCTTATCTTCAATATCTGGGCCTGCTCGGGGCTGTCTGGAAGAGTTCCTTCTTTCAGGTACGTGATGAATGGAGCTCTCCAGTCCCCCTCTATCTCCATTTCTGCTTCTTCCTCAACCTGAGCCACCAGCATAACCTGCGGCGAAGGCTTGGGGAAGACCCACGGACGGACAGAGTTGGCCAGCCGGGCTAACTCATCCGCCTTGGCATTGTCCCCTCGGGGGATCTGTGTAATCTGAACTTCTCGAAATTCTGTTTGTAACTGTTGATATGCCTCTACGTAAGCCTGTAGCTTCTCGTCATTCACTTCGAACCGCCCGGCCACCTGTTGAGTCACCAACTGAGAATCAGAATGTAGGATGACCCGAGTGGCCCCGACCTGTCTGGCCGCTTGAAGGCCTGCCAAGAGGGCTTCGTATTTTGCCTGATTATTGGTAGCCTGGTACTCTAGGCGCACGGCCAGATGAATGGGGTCTCCCTTAGGAGACATCAATAAGACTCCCACGCCACTTCCCGCCCGAGTGGCTGACCCATCCACATATATTTTCCAGACCTCCTCCTCTTCCTCTGTATGAAGTTCACTTAGGAAATCTGCCAAGGCCTGAGCTTTGATTGCAGTTCGAGGTTGGTACTGGATGTTATACTCGCTCAACTTGGTTGTCCATTTGACCATCCGACCTGATATCTCAGGGTTAACTAACACCTTCCCGAGTGTGCTGTTGGTCAGCACTCGGATGGGATGAGCTAAGAAATATGGTCGCAATCGCCTAGCCATCAATACCAGCACATAAGCTAACTTCTCGAGTGTAGTGTACCTACACTCGGTTTCTTTAAGTAGATGCCCAAAGAAATAGACCAGTTGCTGCTCGGTCTCTTTCTGGGTTACAAGCACGGCACTCACAGCTCCTTCAGTAGCAGATAAATAAACATACAATGGTTCTCCTTCCTCTGGTTTGGCTAGCACTGGCAGACTGACCAAGTAGACTTTCAATTCTTCAAAAGCTCGGTCACACTCAGCATCCCACTGGAACTTGGAGGCCTTGCGCAGGATCTTGAAGAACGGCAGACTTCTGTCAGCCGACCGGGAGATAAATCGGGATAAGGCCGTGATCCTCCCGGTCAAGCGCTGAACTTCCCTTAAGTTCCTTGGCGACGGCATGTCCAGCAGCGCTTTCACTTTACCCGGATTGACTTCTATTCCCCGCTCGGTCAAGATGTAGCTCAGGAACTTTCCACTTTTGGCTCCGAACAGACATTTTGCAGGATTGAGTTTGAGGCCATACCTTCGAAGGGTGCAGCAGGTTTCCCGTACATCGGCTATGAGTTCGGTAGCTTGGGAGGACTTGATGAGAATGCCATCTACGTATACTTCTACATTTCTCCCGAGCTCCTCTTTAAAAACTTTATTCATCAGCCTTTGATAAGTCGCCCCAGTATTTTTGAGTCCGAAGGGCATAACTGTGTAACAATAGGTGCCTTCGGTCGCGACAAAACTGACCTTCTCTTGATCTTCCAAGGCTAAGGGTACTTGATGGTATCCCTGGTAGGCATCCAACATGCAGATGAGTTCATTCCCGGCGGTAGAGTCTACCATCTGATCTATCCGGGGAAGCGGGTAGCAGTCCTTAGGGCAAGCTTTATTGAGATCCCTGAAGTCAATACAGACCCTCCACTTGTTGCCCGGCTTGGAGACCAGTACCACATTGGCCAGCCAGGCCAGGAATTGGACTTCTCGGACGTGCCCAGCTTCCAGCAGTCTCTCCACCTCGGCTTGAATGATCTTGTTCTGTTCGGGGCTGAAATCTCTTTTCTTCTGCTTGACAGGTCGGGCATCAGGGTATACGCGCAGCTTGTGCTCCATTATCTCTGGTCTGACCCCTTTAAGATCTTGTTGGGACCAGGCAAACACATCTCGATTCTGAGTCAGACATTCTATCAGCTGTTGTCTGAGGTCTGGCGGTAGTCCGGGAGCTATCTTCACTTTAGTTTCCTCTTGGTTGGGCAAGAGTTGAACCTCTTCCTTTTCCTCTATCAGATCAGCCCAAGGAGAGGGCTGAGAAGATTGCACTATGTTGCAATTAGATGACGCTGCTCGGAAGGACTTACTAACCTCCACTCGGACGTCGTCCACATAGCACCGACGTGCTACCTTTTGGTCTCCTTTAGCCTCTCCGACTTGGTCACCCACTGGGAATTTGACCTTTAGGTAGAAAGTGGACACCACGGCTCAGAACTCGTTCAATACTGGTCGGCCCAGCATGACATTATAGGCAGAGGGGGCGTCCACTACCAGGAAGGTAGACCACCTGGTCCTTCTCAAGGGTTCTTCACCGAGTGATATGGCCAGCTTGATCTGGCCCAAGGGCTGGACTTCATTCCCCGTGAATCCAAACAGAGGTGTGGCCACGGGTCGGAGCTCAGTAGTTTCAATTTGCAATTGCTCGAAAGTTTTTAAGTACAAGATGTTTACCGAACTCTCCGTATCCACAATGGTTTTATGAATCTGGTAATTAGCTATGATCGCTGTGATGACCAGGGCATCATCATGAGGTACTTCTATTCCCTGTAAGTCTGAAGGACCAAAACTGATCTGTGGCCCTTGGGCTTGCGTTGAGCTGCAGCCCACCTGGTAAATGTTGAAACGCCGGGCTTGTGATTTTCGAGCTCTATTGGAATCTCCGTAAGTGGGACCTCCAGAGATCACGTGAATGGCCCCGTGTACCACATTCTGTTGATTAGCTTGCTCTGCGCTGGGCTTCCCGGGCTCGACGGAGTCGGGGGTCAGGAACAACTGTCTGGCTGCAGAGGCGGTTGGCCGGGCCGGAGATTCGGATTGGCCAGGCGATGTTCTTCCCGGACCTCGACCACCTCCTTGGTGAGCTCCTCTTGGACTTCCTCAGTCGGCGCGTCCCGACCTCTGCCGGCCTGCCAGCAGTCTTGAAGGTCATGCGTATGGCTGTTATGGAAGGAGCAGTAGGGCTGCCACCTAGAAGGGATGCAACCCTGGGCCACTTGCTGAACTATTCCTCTTTCGGCTCCTGGTCGGTGCCCCATAGCTCGGGGGCTTCTGAGAGGTCCCCCAGGAGGTACATTTCTCTGATGTTGCTGGGGATTCTCGGGCGCAGGCTTGACCTCCGACCGCCTGGCGGCTTGTGCTTCTTCAACGTCTACGTATTTACTGGCTTTCCCCAAAAGGCTCTCGAAGTCCTTCGGAGGTTTTCGGATCAAGGATCTGAAGAATTCGCCTTCTTGTAAGCCCTGCGCGAAGGCACTGACTAACACTTCGGACGTAGCGGAGGGCACATCCAGAGCCACTTGATTAAACCTCCTGATGTAGGCTTTTAAGGGCTCTTTAGATCCTTGCTTCATGGTGAACAAGTTTAAGCTAGTCTTGTGGTATCTTTTGCTACTGGCAAAATGCTGCAGGAACAGTCTCTTGAAATCAGAGAAGTCCTTGATCGATCCCTCTGGGAGTTTGTCAAACCATCGCTGGGCCGGCCCGGCTAGAGTGGTCAGGAAGGCCCGACACTTGACGCCATCGGGGTACTGATGCAGCATCGAAGCATTCTCAAACTTCTTTAGATGTTCTTCAGGATCAGTAGCTCCTCCGTATTCAGTAATGGACGGGAGTCTGAAATGCTTGGGCAGCGTGATAGATACCATTTTGTTGATTATTTTAATTGCTAAAATCCATGTTTGACCTATGTTTTTATTGCTTAATTGTGAAATTGCCCTAGGTTTTAGAACTTACTCTTATTTTGGACTTAATTGCAAATTTACACATATTTGGATTATTTGGCCACTAAATTCTTGATCTATTTTTGTAGGCATGAAAGGTTCATGGACCTAGGGCATATTGGGTCAAACTTGAGTCGGAAGTGACCCGGATCGAGTTATCAAGATTAGGATTAAATCTGAGCCGTCCGATTCAAGAGCGACTAGATCTGAGCCATCCGGGACCATCTGAAGCAATCCGAGCTAGGGTTAGGGTTGATCAAGCACGATGATCAAGATATGAAGGTTTCATCCCAATCAGAGCTCAATCAACCGTTGGATCAAACTCGGAGGGCTCTAGATCGTCCATTCAAAGATTAGGGTGATCTGGACCATCTGTTGCAAATCTGGAGGATCCGAGCTACCACAAGGCAGATCCTGACCCCTGATCATTATCATCAAAGTTTGGGTCAGATCAGAGCAAGATCAGCCGTTGGATTCATCCAAATCAATCAGGGTCATCCATTCTTATGTATTTAATCAAACTTCAGCACAGTCTTCTCCTTGTCGCGTCTCCGCCGCAACAGTAGCCTTCTTCGTTTCTTTGCATTTTCTTCAGCTTTTCCTTCAATCCAAGGGGCGCGACCACCTTCATTCTTCATTAGATCAAGTTCGAGGTCACCGGGGAGAGCAATCAGTGGAGTTTCAGCTCGGAATTGGGCAAGAACAGGGCTGTTTGAGGGTTTCGGCAGCTCTGCATTTGAAGGCTTCGATTTCGGTTTTGTCAGGTTCTACATCAGTCCAAGCTATCTGGAGGGGTTCTTGGATGAGCTTTGATTGTTCCTGCACCTTCATTTCAATCAGACAAGGCCAAATTGAAGAAATCGATTGGGTTTTCCCTCTTGAACATATTTGAGCTAGATTCGACTACCGATTTAGTTCCTCAGTGAATTGCTGAGCTTACGGGTTCGAGGCCAGCCCTTGCGTGACGAACAAGGAGACCTTGAGCTATTGGAGTGATTGGGGTTTAGCTTTCTTGTTGTAATTTCCGTTTGTAGCTGTACTTTCCAATTCTGCCGCTAGTTTCATTACTGTCTCTTTTTCAGAATGTTTAACTTAGTTTACTGAATTGATTCTGCTGTAATTACGTTTCAGCTCTCAAGTTTGCAAGTAGTGGCTAAGTAGTTTGCTAATGAGAAATTGTAATTCGTTTAGTTTGCTTAGCATTAATGTCATTTCTGCATTTAGTTGGTAGCTGAATTTTGTTCCTGCGTATCAATCTTTTCTCCAGCTGTAGCAGTTGCTTAGTTTACTCTTTTGCAATGTTTTGGCCTTAAGTAGTGTTCGAAGTTTGCCCTCTTATTAGTTGGATTTTGAGTATGGTAAACAATTGCCCTTAGACTAGCTAATTCTGCTCTCAATTCAGTTCTGAAATTAAATTCAGACTGCGTGCCAGATTTTCCATGCGTATCAGTTCTTGCATGTTGTGTATCAGTTTTTTTTTTGTTCATCAATTCTATATCAGTGAGTGTAGTGTATTTCTGAAGCATACCTGAACGTTAGCTTGATATAATTAATCTCAATTGCGAGTTGTTTTTGAACCCGTATCATCTCTGCCTTTGTTTTGCATCCCTGCGCATGATTTCTGAATAAGTTTTGTATCACGTGCTTAGCCCTTGAGTTCTGAATTCCCTTGCTCATCTCTGCATTTATTCATTTCTGCACATCGGGTTTTGGAATCAGTTTGAGCTTGAAATCATTTTCTTTGCATTCATTGCATATCTGAATTGTTAGTATTGGCCTTGGCATGAAAGCAGCAGTTTCGGCACAAGTGATTCTCTTTTGCGTATCAAGCATGCTGTGGCATTGTTTTGCATCAGTTTAGCTCCACATTAGAATCCCTTTGCAATTGAATTCAGTGATTTGTTTGACTTTTGCACGCCATCTGTTGTTGCATTTTATTCCTACATATAGGGTTACTTTCCTGCAAATCAATTCTGAAGTAAGTTTTTTTTTATCTTGACCAGTCTCAATTGTCGAGTTTCTCCATTCATCCTTGCAGAAAACTGCATTGATAGCCTACCCTTCCCAGCTGATTTGATCAGCTAAGATTTCTGTATGTGATTTCCATTGCAGTACATCAGTTTTCCTTTGTCTGCGCTTCAAGGTTGCTGAATTATGCATGATAAAAGTCTGCACTGATTTGTGAAAGGAGTAAACTTATCTTTTAGTGTTTGGGTTGTGCTTGAAATCAATTTCATATGCATTTGACTTGTTCCTGAATTGTGATTTCATTTTGGCACATAAGCATCTCTTTTGCGTATCAAGTTCGTGTCATTGTTGCATTGTGTAGCAAGTAAGTTTCGGTTGAGTGGCACTTCTTGGAGTTAAATGTAATTTGTCGCATACACTTGCACTTGAGTTCAGAAGTATCTTTGCATTTGGCTAAGTGCCTTGGTTGAACAGGTTTTCATTAATTGAGCTCATTGGTTGCCATATCTAGTTTAAGTTGCTTGGTACAGTTTCCTTCTTTCTATTGTGTTTTCATTTCTCATTGAAACTAAACCCCAAATTCTATTTGAAACCCAAATTCACAAACGACATACAAACACAAGCTCGAATCACACAACCTCAACTAGTCCCGAGGAAAAATACGACCTGTGGCCCCTTTACTACGTTTTCATATTTTGATTGCAAAAAGGGTTTCCAACATTTTATATTCATATTTAAATTTGAGACCCACATTCGTGACAGTCTATTTTGGGTCCATCAAATTTTTGGCACCGTTGCCGGGGAAGCAACTAGTTGATTTGTTTGATTTTTGCTTGTGTACTTATGGGCATATCATTTGATTCTATTTTCTGTTGATTTATCTTTTGTATACGGTTGCTGTCATTTTTCTTGTTTGTTTTGTGACAGGACTGCCAGCTTAAAATGTTCTCATCTACTTATCAGCAGTCGTGTCCACAATTTCAGCAACCACAACAATTCCAGCAGTCACCATATCAATTTCAACCACAATTCCAGAATTTTCAACAACCAAATGATCAATTTCAGTCAACAAATCAGTTTTTTCAGCCTTTCCAAAATTTTCAGCAAAATCAACCAAATTTCCAGCCACAAAATCAGCATGGGCAGCCGCCGTTCCAGAGTTTTCAGTCCCAGTTTTAGCAATCATTTCAACAATTTCAGCCCAACTTTCAGCCACCTTATCAACAAGATCAATCATCAGAAAAGGTCTTCCTAAAATAAGCGGAGAACGGTGTGCAAGATAATCTCCCTCCATATCCAAAATATAGAAATCTGCAGGAAATATCAGCTCCTTTACCTTCACCAAAACATCTTCAATCATACCTGCTGGGTGGGTCTGACTCCTATCCGCTAGCTGTATCACCACACCAGTGGGCTGTAAAGGGCCTATGCCGAGCATCTGAAATACTGACCTGGGCATCACATTTATGGAAGCTCCTAAATCTAACATAGCATCATGGAATATGGTGCTCCCTATCTCGCAAGAAACAGTAAATACCCCTGGGTCTTCACACTTCTGAGGAATGGTGTGGATAAGTGCTGAGATATTCTTCCCAAAGCTGACCAACTCATTTTCCTTAAGTTTCTTTTTGTGAACACAAAGATCTTTCAAAAACTTAGCATACTTTGGAATTTGCTTGATCATGGTCAACAAAGGTACATTGATCTCTACCTTACTAAAAAGTTCCACTAGTTCATTTAATTCCTTGGCCTTCTCCTCCTCCACTTGCTTTTTGGCATGTGTTCTCTGCTGTGGAAAGGGTAATGGAACCCTAATCATCTTCTTTGGCCGGAAGTGGAGAAGCTGAATTCTGGGCTGTTGTCCCATGCGATATGGTGGCTGTAAAATCGGCCTCGGCACTGATTTCTTCTCCGTTTTTCACCAAATTTAGAGGGTTACTTGAGGAAGGAGTTGGGAACGGGCTAGGGGTGGAATCAGCTGAATTTGAAGTCATTTCATTGCTGTTTTGGGCTGGAATCGAAGTTGCTGTCCGGTTTTCTGAAAAATCTGCTCTTGGACTCTTTAGAGATGATGTAACCTTCCCACTCCTCAATGTAATGGCACTCACATTTCCTTTAGGATTAGGAACAGTTTGGGAAGGGAGTTGACTTGATCCTTGAGCTTGACTTTGGTTAATCCCACTAGCCAATTGCCCTATTTTCCTCTCAATGTTTTGATTGTGTTGTTGTTGTTGTTGTTGTTGTTGTTGTTGTAGAACTTGTTGTATTTGTTGTTGCCAAGCTTGTTGTTGCTGCATCATCTGTTGAAACATATCCTCAACCCTCTATTGGGGCACATTTCCTCCACTTGAGCTTCCATAGCCTCCTTGGTTAGAATAGCTTCTTGATTGACTTTGAAAACATGGCTGTTGGGCTGATAAAAGGACTGAGTGGGCTATTGATAGGGTTGATTAGCGGGCTGACATGCTTGGAAACCTTGCTGGGAGTTGTAGCCTTGAAAGTTCTGATTTTGAAGTGGAAAATTCGGTGATGAGGACTGAAAATTCTGATTTTGAAACCCTTGATTGTAGGGCTGTGAAATCTGGTTATAGGGCTGGGAAGGCTGAAAATTTTGTTGGTTTTGAGTTTGGAAAGCTGGAAATGATTGAAAACCTTGCTGCCCTTGTTGATATTGCTGGAATTGAGGTTCGAATTGCTGAAATTGTTGTTGAGTTTGTTGGAAATTAGGCTGAAATGGAGGCTGAAAATTTTGGTTCGACGGCTGAAAAACTTGCTGATTATTCTGAGTTTGTTGGGGCTGCTGTAAATTCTGTAGAGGCTGCTGTGAATTCTGTAGAGGCTGCTGTTGAGGGTCTTGTTGGTAGAAAGCGTTCCCGTACCTCAAATTTGGATAATTCCTCCAACCGGGGTTGTAAGTAGAGGAATAAGGATTGTTTCTTGCTTGAAATTGTCCTCTTACCAATGCGGCTACTGTCTCATCTTGTTAGAGGGTGGGGCATGAGTCTGAAGTGTGCTCTTGGCTAGAGCAAATGCTGCAGACCCTCATGACTTGATTAGCTTGTGGAGGTACTGAAGGAGTTGAATTTTGCCTTGCAACAGTTAGTTCAATTTGCTTAACAGCCGAGGTGAGCTCCATCAATGCAGTCTTAACCTCCTTCTGATCAGTAGGAACTACCTGAACTTCACCCACTCCTCTGGTGGTCAAGGCTCTGCTTCCAAATTGTTGGGAATTCTCAGCCATATTAGAAATGAGCTCCCTAGCTTGCATTGGCGTTTTGTTCACTAGGGCCCCTCCAGCTGCAGCATCTATCATAACTCTGTCCATCTGCAGCAATCCCTCATAAAAGTACTGAATCAAAAGTTGCTCACTGATCTGATGCTGGGGGCAACTTGAACACAACTTGTTGAATCTCTCCCAGTAATCATAGAGCGTCTCACCCACCACTTGTTGAATTCCACAGATGCTTTTTCTGATTATTGCTGTTCTGGAAGCTGGGAAGTATTTTTCCAAAAATGCTTTCTTCATGGAGATCCAACTAGACACATGCCCTGTGGGTAGATAGTAAAATCAGTCTTTTGCTGCTCCTGTCAGTGTAAAGGGGAAAGCTCTCAGCTTGATATCTTCTTCAGAAATGCCCTGAGGCTTCATAGTAGAGCATACAACATGGAATTCGTGCAGGTGTCTGTTTGGATCCTCTCCAGTTAATCCCTGAAATTTGGGCAATAAATTGATGAGTCCAGATCTGAGCTCAAAATCACCAGCTAGCTCTGGATAAGCTATGCTGGAGTACTGAAAGGCAGCATCTGGTGCTGCGAGCTCCTTCATAGTTCTCTGGTGATCTGCCATGTTACTCCCTGAGTGAGTGAAAATAGTCTGAATAGGAGGGATATCTGTAGTCTCAGAAAGAATGCCCTGGCTCCTCCTGGCTTTGAAAGTACTCTCAATCTCAGGGTTGAATTCTTCTAAATCACCACCTGAAGACCTGGTCATAAAGCAAAACAAATTGCAGTAAAAGTGGATATAGAGATAAAACAAATAAAATCAAATCAACAGATATAGCAATAAGCACAAAAATAAATCAAAAAAATTTGACGGACCCGATTTAGCTAAGTTAAAGTTGTCACGAATTGTGGGACCATCAGAATTTAGAATTTATAAATATGTGCTGGAAACCCTTTTTGCAATCAAAAATATGAAAACGTAGTAAAGGGGTCTCAGGTCGTATTTTTCCTCGGGACTAGTTGATGTTGTGTGATTCAAGCTTGTATCTATGTGTCGTTTGTGAATTTGGGTTTCGAATAAGATGAGGTTTTGGGTTGCAATCTGAAAAGAATGGAAAAGCAATGTAAAGCAAGAAACTTTAACTAAATGCACTAAACATGGTGAATACAATTAATAACTCGACCAATCAGCCACTTAATCTACTAATGCAAACTTGCACCATTCGGAATTCAAACTTACACACAAATGCAAGAGTATACTGCAGAAGGTTTTGAACTTAAGAAGTTATCACTCAAAGCTGAAACTTAGCTTGATGCAAGGTGAAAGGTTGAAGCAAACTTGATACACAAGTGAAGGAAACTATGTGCCAATTTGACACTAAATGCAGGGAATGTGTAGCTGATTAATTCAGCTTGGTAGAGCTAGGTTGTCAATGAAGTTTACTGCAAGGATTAATTAAGCACTCTCAAACCCGAGAATGACCAAGGCAAGAACAAACCCAATTCAGCAGGGAAATTGCAGGAATCACACTCAATGCAGATTTGGAATGCAGAATTTCAGCAACAAAGCAAATGCAGAAAACAGCTTGATCAAGTTGCAATCTGTTGCAATGATTCACCAAATCAGAACCTATTGATGTGCTGAAATCGAAAATGAAGAAATACAATTGGAGAATGCAGCAATAAAAGTGGAGGATGCAGAAACAAAGTGGATACTCAATCTGAAACTGGGATGCAGAAATGAATTTGACACAAACCTGCTGATACTAACCGCAAAAATTGATGCTAAATCTTTGCAAAAGAAACCAGCTTCAATGTATAAATGCAGGAGAAGACTGCCATCTACTGGAGACCAAGTTCAGATGCTAGACAAAGGCTGATACGCAGGTTTGTAGAGCAGAAACGCAGGAATTCATATTTATAATGTAGAAATTGCAGCTTCTACTTAAACTCGAAGACAACAAACAACTAAAATCTAGTTCCCAATTCTAATGTTCAGAAATGATTCAGAGAAGCTAGGTTTACTGATGAAAAATTCAGAATTGAAATCTGAAACTTGCAGGCATTGAATTGATATGTAGAAAAATAGGCTTAGGAAACTGATACGCAAAGAAAGCAAATGGCACGCAACCAATTAAACATGAAAGAAACTGAAACTAGAAGCTATTGTTCACTAAACTAACTCACTAACTGTGACATACACTAAAGAGTTCAGCACTAAGTGAATTCGCAGCATGAGAAAGCTGATACGCAGCTGAAAAATAGGGAAATAAACTAAATTAAATTCAATGGATCTCTAAACAAGCAATCTGACTAACTACTTGAAGCATTGAAACACTAATTAGAGTTGGAACAATTCAGTAAACGAAATTAACCAATCTGAAACAAAGACAGAAACCAAACACGGCAGAATTCGAAAATTACAGCTAATTGCAATGGAATTTAACTAAGCAAAGCCTCAATCTCTCATCTCAGCTCACGAATCCTTGCTGTCACTCAAGGATTAGCCTCGAATTGAGAAATAAGCAATCCATACAAGAAAATTACAGCAGCTGGATAAAATGTTCAGAAATGAAATGACACGCATTCAGAAATGAAAATTACATCTAAAACTCGAAAATTAAATAAGAAAACTATCCTCAATCACTCTATTAGGTCAATAACTCCTTGTTCGTCACGCAAGGGTGAGCCTCGAACCCGTAAGCTCAGCAAACAATTGAAAAACAGCTCAACAATTCAAATCCAGCTCTCACTCTGAACCAAACAGAAATCCAAATCGATTTCCTCAATCTGGCATTGTCCAATTGCGCGGATGGTGTGGGGATGAACCAAGCACTCCAGGGAACCCCTCTGAACTGCTCGGATGGATGAAGGATGGAGCAAAACCGAGATTGAAGCAATAAATGACAGAGCTACAGAAACCTCACAACAGCTCTGTTTTGGCCAATTCGGAGCTGAAAATTCACCGAGAACCTTCCCAATAGCCTAGCAATTGATCTAGTAGAAGAATTGAGGGGTCGCGCCCCTTGGATTGAAGAAAACTAGCTAAGAAAATGAAGAACACGAAGAAGAAAGTGTTGCGGCGAGGAAGACGCGACAAGGAGAAGGCTGCGGGTGAGTTTGATTAAATACATATCAGTGGACGGTCCAGATTGATCGGAGGAAATTCAACGGCTTATCTTGCTCTAATTTGAGCTAAACTTTGATGATGTTGATCAAGGGTCAGGATCTGCCTTGTGGTAGCTAGGATCCTCCAGATTTGCAACGGATGGTCCAGATCAACCTAATCTGTGAATGGATGATCTAGAGCCCTCCGAGCTTGATCCAACGGTTGGATGATCTTTGATTGGGATGAAACCTTCAGATCTTGATCAGAGTGCTTGATCAACCCTAACCCTAGCTCGGATTGCTTCAGATTGTCCCGGATGGCTCAGATTTAGCCGCTTTTGAATCGGACGGCCCAGATTAATCCGAAGCTTGATAACTCGATCCGGGTCCACTTCTGACTCAAATTTGACCCAGCATACCCTAGGTCCATGGTCCTTTCATGCCTACAAAAATAGATCAAAAATTTAGTGGCAAAATAATCTAAAAATGTGCATATTTGCAATTAAGTCCAAAATAAGAGGAAATCCTAAAACCTAGGGTAAAATCACAATTAAGCAAGTAAAACATGGGTCAAACATGGATTTTAACAATTAAAATAATCAACAAAATGGTATCTATCAACTCCCCCACACTTAACCTTGAGCGTCTCGCGAAACTACTAAATAAGTATCCCCTAGATTTTCTTAAGCATAATTAGAAGCAAATGAAAAGAAATTACATAAGATTGTCAATTCTCATAAATCTAACCTCTATGGATTAGTATCTTGTCCTTAAATCAACAACTTAGCTTTTTCATCCATCATGAGTCATTGAGATGAATTAAACTCGTAGCCTTTCAAGAAAAATTTTAGTGGCTCTATCCTTAAGTTCTAACTTGATGATGAAAGTGGAGCTCACTCAAACATACATGCTTCTTGCACTACCATAGGCTTGCTCATTATCTAATCTCAACCATTAATCATGATTAGGATTCACATCTATAAAAACAAATGAAAACATGGAAAATGGTAAGAAATGGAGTAAAACCCAAGAAAATGGAAAAATTGACTAAGTGGGAGACTTGGTTGCTCAAAAATATTTCCAATGAACTCTGCCCTCTTGACAGTCCTATGGTGAATTCAAAAGTGTGATGGAGTAAACTTTTGCCTTGCCCTTGAATTGAATGAAAAACCCTTCTTTGACCTCAATGTGCCAACTTCCACCTTGCGTGCCAAATTTCTTTCTCCATTCTTCTTTTCTGATTTTTTTTCTTTCATCCTCTAGCAAGATCAGAATGTATTATAACCAGGCTTTGAATTGGATGAGAATATCTTCACTAGTTCATGGTGTTGAAACTTCCCTTTTGTATGCCAACTTGTTTCTTTTCACTGCACTGCAAATTGAATTCCAGCCACTGCACCTTCTTTTCTGCTCTGATCAGAATTCCTAGCATCCACCTTTCTTCCTGGTTTGGTCACGTTTTGCTCAATCTTGTGGTGCTCATGCTCCCCAAATCCTTGTTCAGAAGTTGGCTCCAATCCATCACTAATGCCGTGAGCTTCCAAGGAGTTTCCACTTCCTGTTTTTGAATCTGCCTTCATAGTATGTTTCTGAAATTTTTTTACAGCAGTTTCAATTCTGCTCCCAAGAGGTTTTATTCAATTGAAAATCATTCTGCAAGTTCGGGTTGAAGGCAGCAAGGCATTGCTGATTTAGAAAGCATGGATTCAAATGGAAGTTGATACAAAACTGCTTTACTAGCTTCCCCCACTGATTTTTTTTTCGATTGCAGAAATTTACAGCAGCTTTGCATGGATTTTTCAGCACTTTGCAGCTTCAATTCAGATTGTAGCAACATGTTACTTGATCTTCCTAGCAAGGTACAGCTGCGGTCCAAAACATTGCTGACCAAAAATAGCTTCAAAATTTTTTTCTTCACTTTGGCACATAAAGTTTCATTTGCGTGTCACTTGAACTTGGACTTGCAGATTTTTTTTTTCATTCATTGCCACTTGGATCTTCAAAGTATGATAAGGACTCTAGATGCTCCACTTGCTTCCATCCTCTTGCTCATTTTTGGAATTCAAATTCACTCACTTGGCACCTTTTGCAAAAAAAAAAAATTCATATGAATTACCTCTTTGATACCAAATCTTTCCAAAACACTAGTCACTCCCCCACACTTAAATCTTTGTCCGTCTCGGGCAAAATAGCATTAAGAAACATTTCAAACAACAAGTCCATAGAAAAGTGAGGGTAAGAGTAGGAAATAAGTAAAGAAAAATGGAATGAACATGATTTTTGCCGAAATTGATATGGAAAGGTAAATAAAGTGATTAGCCTTTATAGATGTGATCCAATCATTGAAATATGGCTTAGAAAGAACCTAAGCAAGTTCTAGAGTACAATGACACATGTGTATCACAAAAATAAGGCTAATTCTCACTAGGTAAAAAGAATTCATCTCAAATCCTCAATGAAGAATTTAAAACCAAGTAGTACTCAAGCATCCAAGATTTCATCCATTAGCTCAAACCCTAAGTTTTAACAACCAAATTTAATTTATTTTCAAAAGGCTCTAAAATGCTATGGAGATAACCTAGAGGGATACATTTATTCCTAATCATGCAAGAAAAAGTGCGAAAAGAAATCACAAGGTATTTACAATGACTCCTATGCATTCTACTCTACTCATGCATTTATTAGCAAGGACTCAATTTAAAAGAAAATTCTAGAAGTCATAAAAGTGAAACATGTAATAAAAGAAAATACAAGAAAGAACAATCTCCCCTTTATTTCTGGTGGACGGAGTCTATCCAGAAGTAGCCTCCAGCGTGGTAGTGGAGGAAAACGGGTGGCTGAGAGAATTAAGACTCCCCCACACTTGAACTTTACAAAAATTTGCTCCGGTGGCCGAAGGCGATTTAGGTTCAAAATCCATTGAAGGGATGGAGTGCTTCGAATTAAAGTAAAATCATCTCCTCCTTCTTTATGCCTTTTAGAAGTCCTTCCAAGAGGTTGAAGTATGTTCAGTTGGAGCACCCACTCCTGAAGTCTTCTAGACCCTGCAAAATAATGTAATACCTCTCTCAAGCGTGCAGGGTAAGACAGAAATAAATTAATATCAGTCTCTACATGAAATGTATCCAAAACTGCATCACATCCAATTAAATCAATTTGTGGTGCCTCAATAAATTTTTTACAATTATTTCCTACAAAATTTGCATCCAGATACTCATCACAAATAATAAAATCAATCCTTGGCACTTCAATAGAAATTTCACAATTATTTTCTACCAAGGATGTATCAAGCAATGTATCACAACCTATGAAATCAACTTTAGGTGCCTCAATGAATTTTTCACAATTATTTTCAGCAGAAGATATATCAAGAGACTCATCACAATAATCAACATCAAGTCTAGGCACTTCTAAAAATTTTTCACATTCAGCATTTTCATGATATGTATCACCACATGCTTCAAATTCAGCCAATTCTACACTAGGCATCTCTATCAATTTTTCACAATCGAATTCTACAAAAGATGCATTCCTAAGTATTTCACAAACAATAAAATCAGTTTGAGGTACCTCTATGCAATTTTCAGAAAAATTAGGAGGAGTATTTACCTGATCGTGCTGAAAAATACCTGGAGGTTCTACAGAAGTAGATGTATCTCCTCCTGGGTAAGTAATTGCTCCACTTCAGGTTCAAGTTCTGGTGTACACTCAACTAAAGCAGGTGATCCTTGGGTTCTTGCTTCCACCATGCAAGTCCCTACACTTTCTGGTTCATCCTCTGAATCTTGTGGTGGTCCATGGGGCTTAGTGCAATCCCCTACACCTATGGAATCATCTCCAACACATGCTTCCTCAACCATTCCTGTATCAGCCAAATTAGAAAAATTAGGATCATTAACAACTAAATCATCACAAGATAAAAGTATAAAATGATCCTGTAAATTTTCAGAATTGAATTCAAAACTTTCACAAGCTTCGCTATCAATCTCCTCCAATGCCTCTAAATCAGTAGGAATGGGTGATTCTTGGGGCTCAGTGCAATCCCCTACACCTGTAGATTCATCTGATTGTCCTGATCCTTGGGCTCTTATCTGATTAAATTGATCAACCAATTTTCCAACACGTCCTGCGAAGTCTTGTTGTTGTCGTAAAAATTGTTGACACATCTCCATCATCCTCTGTTGTTGAGCCTCACTCCAATCAGAATTCTCAAAGCCTCCTTGGTTAGTGTGGAACTCTTGTTGGTCTTGAAATGGAGCACAATGCTGCTCAAAACTGTAAGTAGGCTGTGAAGTCTGAAATTGAGACTGTGGGGGCTGATAAAATGGTTGAATAGGCTGATTAAATTGCTGAAAACTTGGCTCACAACTTGGTGGAGATGGCTGAAATTGCTGAGAATTGTAGCCCTGAAAATCTTGGATCTGAGGTTGAAATTGTGGTGGTGAAAACTGAAATTGCGTGGGCTGGAAATTCTGGTTTTGTTGCTGAAAATTTTGCTCGTATGGCTGTAAATATTGAAGAGGTTGTTGAAAATTCTGTATGGGTTGAAATTCTTGCTGCCATGGCTGAGGTTGAGGCTGAAATTGATTATTACTCTGCTAAAAATTTACAAAAGGCTGCTGAAAATTTTGGTCAACATACTGAAATCCTTGGTTTGGTTGAACTTGATGGAAGGGTGGTTGCTGAAAATTCTGATTATCTAAACACCCTTGCTGAATCACTTGAAAAGGCAATTGATCTTGTTGATAAGGTTGCTGAAAGATGGGCTGAAATTGCTGGAATTGGGGCTGAAAATTCGGGTTTTGTGAATGCCCAATCTGAAAATTCTGACTTGGCTGAAAGTTGGGCTGAAATTGTTGACATTGTGGCTGAAAAAATTGATTTGGCTGCTGATTGAATGGTTGGTTCTGCTGAAACTGTGGACACGGCTGCTGGTAATTAGATGAGAACATTTTGAACTGGCAATCCTGTCACAAAACAAACAAGAAAAATAGCAGCAACCGTATACAAAAAATAAAGCAAAAGAAAATAGAATCAAATGATATGCCCAAAAGCACACAAGCAAAAATCAAACAAATCAACTAGTTGCTTCCCCGGCAACGACGCCAAAAATTTGACGGACCCAAAATAGACTGTCACGAATGTGGGTCTCAAATTTAAATATGAATAATGCTGGAAACCCTTTTTACAATCAAAATCTGAAAATGTAGCAAAGGGGCCACAGGTCGTATTTTCCTCGGGACTAGTTGTCGTGTTTGATTCGAGCTCGTGTTTAGGTGTCGTTTGTGAATTTTCGGGTTTCCGATAAGTAATTTGGTTTTGGGCTGTAAATTTGGAAATGAAACACAAGAAAAAGAAAGGAAAACTACACAAAGGAATTACGAGATCGATAGCAAGTAGTAATTCAATCAAAGAGAAATTGAATCAACCAAAGGTACCAAATTGATATTAAAAATGGCAATCTATTGATATTAAATGCAATCTTATTTCTAAACAATTAAATAAGTGCAGAGATGGAAGATTTGTGAAACAAATAAGCTTCACACACTTAAAAGTATGCGAGATGCAGAAATTCAACAAGCACCAAATTCAACTCAACTTAGCTAGGATTTTGGGAAGCAAATCAATGCAAAGAAACTCAAATATGCTGGATGCTATACCAATTGAATTCAAACTCAATCCCACACCAGAAGACAGGTTAAATTCGTGTGAAAATAGATCCCAAAACAGTTGGCACGCAAGGAGAACCCTTTGTGCCAAAAACTAACACCAATTTCGAAAATGGTAAGCTTTCAACTCAGATTTTTAAACTTATTGATTCAATTTGGAAATAAAGCTATTGGGGATGACCTATGCAAGTCTAAGTGAAGGAATTTAAGAGCTGAAAACAGAAATTCTAGAACACTAAAATTCAGAAACTGAATGTGCCGAACTTCAGCAGTAGGTGCAGAAATTCAGCACTAGCTAAGCTGAAAACCTGGAATGAATTGCAAGAAATCGAAACTAAGCTCTAAGTTAACTAAGCAAGCATATATCTGACTCGAATGCAGGAATTAACCACTATAAAATGAAGAAACAATGTAGAAAACAAACACTCGGAGACAAATCAGAAACTGAAAGAAAATTGCAGAATTTGATTGGCACGCAAGCTACAAACAGATACTAGACTAAAATTGAGTTCAATTGATCACTGAACAGAACACTAAGCTGATTTACTTGCAGAAAATAAACCTAACTTAAGCAAAAACAATTTAAGAAAGTAAACTAACAACTGATTACTAAAATGCAGGAATGAAACATTACAGAAATCGAAATTACATTCAAAACAACAGAAATTAACTAACTACACTACTCCTCAACCCTTCTCCAACTCAAGAGCTCCTTGGTCGTCAATCAAGGGAGAACCTCGGACCCGCAAGCTCAACAAATCAGTAGAAGAACTGTCTCTGCTACCGAATCAAATCAGCCCCTGCTCAAGCCGAAATTTGCTTCCAATTTCTTCAAACTCGCTGTGGTGGCTTGCGATTATGGTTAGGGAATGATCCGAACCTTCCAAGGAACCCCTCTGGACAGCTCGGATGCAGTGGAAATGGTGCACAGCTGAGCTCGCTGAAATCGGATAACAAAGCTGCTGAAACCTCACGCAGCCTTGCTATTGAGCAAAACCCAATCTGAAAACCTCACAGAGAACTCTCTTCACTGACCTAGCTCTTGCTCTAGTGAAGAATTGAGTGATCATGCCTTCGATTGGATGAAAACTTGAAGAAACGAAGAAGAAAACGGATGAAGCTACTGTTGCGGCGAAGACGCGATGAAGGGAAGAAGCTGCGCAGAATTTGATTAAGTATTTGGCATTGGACGGTCCAGATTGATTTGAGGAAATCCAACGGCTGATCTTGCTCTGATTTGAGCCAAACTTTGAGGATGTTGATCAGGGGTCAGGATCTGCCTCGTGGTAGCTCGGATCCTCCAGATGTGCAACGAATGGTCCAGATCACCTAATCTTTGAATGGACGATCTAGAGCCCTCCGAGCTTGATCCAACGGTTGATTTAGCTCTGATTTGGATGAAACCTTCATATCTTGATCAGAATGCTTGATCAACCCTAACTCTAGCTCGGATTGCTTCAGATGGTCCCGGATGGCTCAGATCTAGCCGCTTTTGAATCGGACGGCCCAAATTAATCCGAAGCTTGATAACTCGATCCGGGTCCACCTCCGACTCAAATTTGACCCAGCATACCCTAGGTCCATGGTCCTTTCATGCCTACAAAAATAGATCAAAAATTTAGTGACAAAATAATCCAAAAATGTGCATATTTGCAATTAAGCCCAAAATAAGAGGAAATCCTAAAACCTAGGGTAAAATCACAATTAAGCAAGTAAAACATGGGTCAAACATAGATTTTAACAATTAAAATAATCAACAAAATGGTATCTATCAGGTATCCACCCGATCGAGCAAAATCGCCGAGTCAGGGTGCCGACCCGACCGAGCAAAATCGCCGAGTCAGGGTATCGGGTATCCACCCGACTGAGCAAAATCGCCGAGTCAGGGTATCCACCCGACCGAGCAAAATTGCTGAGTCAGGTCGTACGCTCGACCAACCCTTATTGCTGAGTCAAGGTATCGACCTGACCAAGCTACAATCCCAAATCTGGGAAAGGGCCAGGTTGGAAGATTAACAGCACGAATCGCCCGAGCGCCTGGCACTTAGCCAAATTTTCGAGTCAGCCTAAGAAATCAAACTAATGAGACCAGGATGAACATCCCGAGTAATCGACAATGAGCGAGAGTTTATCGCCGGGCGCAAACGCTGGCCTTCGTAGAATGGACTGAACGAGTTGAATAAATAACACTCAGCGGGAACTTCGCGCGTCACAAACGGGGTTCCGATCTCGTTAAGCAACACAGTCGGGGCAGGACGCCAACCCGACCTAACAACACCCCCGAGTCAGGACGCCGACCTGACCCCCTGAGCTCGAACGTCAGCTCAGCCGAACATCTGATAGCGCAGATGTCTCTAGCATTTAACACTTAGCAAAAATTCCCTACCTGACCTAAAGGAGTCTATCTTACGATGGGGATCTCAGCGTCCCAAGCAACCCATACTTCGCAAAATTGGGATGAATGACTCATAGCATCGGCCTTCGGCGAATGGGGCGAATGCATCAAATAAGCAACACTTAGCAAAAATCTCGTGCGTCGCAAACAGCTAAACGAAATAAAGAAAAAGAAAAATCTGCTGAAATGAGTTGAGGCCCGAGGCCATCACAAAAGGGGGCCTTGGAGGCCGAGTCAGGAAATCAAGTATCATTACAAAATTTTAAGTTGGGCAGAAGCAGATTGAGCCATAGCTCGGGCAAAGGGAGGTCGGGCCCGCTAAGCTAAGTAAATTTCGGAAAGGCGTCGGGAGGGATCGTGGCCTTGATAAGGGTGGGCTTCACCACGTTGGGAGGCAGATCAGCAGGGAGATGGTCGGCTTCCGTGAGCTGCTGTATTGCGCCCCTCACCTCGTACATGAGCATACCCACGGTCCGCTTAGTCACTTGCTGAAGGAAAGGCTGTGATCGGATATAGTCCAAATGGGATTGCTCGATCCGAGCTGGCTCACCAGACTTATAATCGGCCAACTCTTTCTCCCGGTCTTTGAGTTGGGCGTCCTTAGCTGTCAGGCCTTTCTCGGTACTCACTAGCTGGGCTTCCAGAACTTGGAAAGCTTCCTTTTTGGCCGTAAGCTCCGTTTCCTTGTTCTTCGGGGTCAGGAGAGTCTGCTTGTGAGTAGCGGATATCTCTTGTAGCTGTCGTTGCAAGCTTAGGATCTCATCGGTTCTCCTGTTTAAATCCGAATGGACCTGGGTTTCGAGATCGACGACGGTTTTCTTTGAGGCCTCGGCGGCATCTAGCCGAGTGCCGAGCTGATCCATTTTGCGGGCCGAGGCTGCCAGCACCTCATGCGCTCGCTCCAGACGAATGTCGCTTTCTGCTAATTGCGTACGCAAGGAAGCTACCTCATCTAGGAGTCGTGTCTGACCCTCATCGCCTGTCAGGAGGGCACTCTGAGTCAATTGATGCTCTAAATTCTTTATCTTGTACTCAGCTGCCCGACGTTCCCTGACATTCGCGACCAGGGCCTTGGTGACCTCCTGGCCCCCGACCCACAGCTATACAAAAACAAGCGATGTGAGAAAAGAATGAAAGGGGCGAGGGTTAGGAAAAGGAATACCTTGATCATATCCATGGCGAAGTTATCGGCCAGACTGAATGGACTTCGCCCTTCGGTTAGTGCCAGACCGTGGTCCTAAGCCGCAGTTAGATGACCGTGTAGGTTGAGTGGCTGGGGCTCGATCATCCGAAGTAACTGAGTTTCGGAGGGAAGCTGCACCTCCACTAGTACTCAGGGGAGGTCATGCATAGCCAGAAGAGAAGCGGCCGCCTCTTCACTAACCGGATCAACAACGTCCTCCGGAGGACTAGGGACCGAGCTGGGGGCTAAGCCTACCGGTCGGGGTGTGCTTGGTCTAGGCAGGGAGACCTTAGGCCGAGCAGCGCTGGAGGACGGAGCAGAGGTTCCCGGGTGAGGAGAGGCCGAGCGGGAAGTCGACAGTCGTATTCTGACTCGACTGGGCAGGGGAGCTGGCAGCTCGGGCGCCCTCTCAGGTTGAGCCCGCGTCGCGGGAGTGCTGGAGGAAGCAGCTTCTCGAGGTCGTTTCTTCTTCTTGGACGCACGAGAAGAGGACGGACCGGAAATGACAGTCTGCCTTTCAGCTTCCGCGCGGACCTCTGTGGGGTCCGCCTCAGTGCTTTGGCCTAGCACTTCCAATTCCGAATCGCTCTCCGCCCCGCCCCCCCCCCCCCGGCTGCCTGGAAGCCGGTGTCGCCCTCACGGGAGGCACATTTCGGCTGGCCAGCAGTTCAGCAGCCCGGGTGTTTAATGCCTCTTCTTCCAAGGCCAACTCATCATCCATAAGGGCGTCCATCAGAGCCTGAGCTGCAAGTCAGAAAAAATTTTAGTTAGCATTAAAAGAGTCGTAAGTAAAAAGGGGAGTTTACCATAAGTGCCGGGCAGTCTAGCAGGGATCTGACTCAGCCGACAGATATAAAGCACGGCCTCGCTCAGCAATTTGCCAACATGAAAACAGCGCCCTCCGATTTTGGAAAAGGCCGATCAAAAGCCAGGGTCAGACGATACCTTCGAGGAGCAGCAGGGTGGTCGGGTAAATCCTCTAGCCAGTTGAGTGGCCAGGACGCAGGCGGGGTGGTACTTATGTAAAAAAAAGTGGGATTTCCATCCCTTGTTCGAAGAAGGAACCTTGTCTAGAAAGGCTGTATTAACCCTGGCTTGGAAAAAGAAACAGCCGGGCTCTTGCATTTTAAGGTAGAAGAAGAGATGGAAGATCCTAGGGGTAAGGGGAACTTGGAAGGACTCAAAGATGACCACCGTGCCGCACAGGATCCGAATCGAGTTCGGAGCTAATTGGGAGAGGGACACTTGAAAATACCGACAGACCTCCACAATAAAAGGATGCAAAGGGAATCGCAGGTCGGCTAGAAGGTGATCCTTAAAGATGGTAAAGTAGTTCACCGGGGCTAGGTTAGGTCGGTCGTCCCGAGAGGGGAGAACAAAAGGGTGATCTTCTGGAATGCGATAATCTATACGAAGGGTTTCTAAGGAACCCAGACTCAAGGTCGAGCGGATGGTGGTATACCACGGCCCGGGTGCAGAAGACGAGCCGGCCATATGGTCAAGCTCGAGAATTAACAGAAGAAATTTAGGCAGGGAAAAGAGTACCTAATGTCAGGGCTCGCTATAAAACACTGATCGCCAAAAGCGCTGTTCGCTGAGACTCGAAGTGGTCGGGCGGAGGAGGTCGGACAGAAGCGAAAGGAGAAGCGGAAGTCGAAGTGAAAAAGGGTGAGACGATGGGTTAAGCCTATTTATACTGCGGGCAAAGCAAAGACAGCCGTCGGATGGAGGGGAAGGAAGTGGCGGGCTTCAATCTCCACCGTCCGATCCATGCGATTCCCCACGTCTCTAAGCTTCCCGCGGACGCCACGCGAAGCCACGTCAATGACGCCTCGATACCAGAAGCACCCGTTCAGCAGTTGACACGTGGTCAGGCATTGATAAATAACTTGATGGGAGATCACGCGTTCAAGGGATCAAGTTGGAATGCGAGGGATACTCGGGAAGGCGAAAAGGAGGTCAGGCCGACCGGGCTGAGAGCCTAGTAAGTCGGACTTGACGCCTCCTTCGACTAGACTTGAAGGGGAGGCTTGTGATCCGGGCAAGCGGTTTTTTAGGAGAATTGAGGGCCCGGTCGAAATCAACCCAGTAGAACCCGGGTCAAAAAGGGTCAAGCCAGATCTTGCCCAACTTCACGGGCCGGGTCGAAGGCGGAGACAGAACACCGACCGGTCTGAACTAGAGCCCGGTGACCTCAGGTCGGGAGCAAGAGCTCAGACACCAGGAGGTCGGGAGCAAGAGCTCGGACTCTAAGAGGTCGAGAACTAAGTGGACCTGGTCGGGTGCAGAGCTCAGACCCCAAGAGGTCAGGAACTAGAGTTCCGTGACCTCAGGTCGGATGTGGAGTCGGACCTAGAGGTCGGGAGTAGACCGGTGACCTCAGGTCGGATGCGGGAGCTGGACCCAGGAGGTCGGGGAAACTAGAGTCCGATCTCAGGGTCGGGGCAGAGCTCGGACCCAAGAGGTCGGGAACTAGAGTCCGTGACCTTGGGTCAGTGCCAGAGCTCGAACCCCAAGAGGTCGGGAACTAGAGCTCCTTGACCTTGGGTCGGGGTGCCAGAGCTCGGACCCCAAGAGGTCGGGAACTAGAGTCTGTGATCTCAGGTCTGGTGCGGGAGCTCAGAACCTAGAAGGTCGGGAACTAGGACTAAGTGATCTCGGGTCGGGTGCCCGAGCTCGGACACCGAGAGGTCAGATCCGTCAGGATTCGGCATTAAGTGGAAAAGATGTTGAACGCAATCATTACCCGACATAGCCGCCAAACATTAATCAGGGTCGGAAAGGACAGGCTTACAGACTGTCAGACAGTTGTGTCAGTCTTACCCCGCCGTCAAGATAGTCAGTTACTTAGCCTAATCTCTGACTGATCCTTAATGAGACGTGACAGTTCGCACGTGGGAAGACCCTTTCTTCTCCCTATATAAACCTCATTTGAACTTCAGAGAAGGCATTGCTGCTCATCCGCAACCACTCCACCACTTTAAGAGCTTTGCTTCGGTCCGACCTCCCAAGCTATAGCAGACCGGGTCGGCTTGGTTGGACCGAGTCATTCGAGGGAGAACCGGTCTTTACTTGTCGACAGGATCTATTCTTCGACAGACACTGATAGCATAGCCGTTATCCCCTGGAGGATGTGGGTAAGATAGCTAGTTATCCCGAATGGTGCGAGTAACGTAAGCGTTCATTTCAGAACACGTGGTGAAGATGAGGATATAATTACAACTCTATAAAAGAATGTTTGCTCCGACGGGCACAGGTATGCGCACACAATAATCTAGACTCTTTTACTGCTTTGTCGTTTCCCTCTTCTAAGAGCCCCTTTGCTAACTTAAGCGTCGGAATGGTCACGCCGAGTCCAACCTCAAAGTCCATTCTAATCCCTTTACTGAGTGTTTACAGGATCATGACACGACCCCCTTACCTTCGTATCACTCGCAATCTTCACAGTTAAGAACCATCATAATACAAACAAAATGCAATTCTTCAGAAGATAATGAAGGGCACATAAAAGGGATGTTATCATCAATGCTAGACTTGTTTCTCTCCGATAGTTCTCTACAATAATTTGATGATTGCAAAATACCTAGGATAATCCTTCCATATGTCTGCACCCTTCTGTCCTTATCAACTCCGAACTCAACAAGAAGAACGGTTTGGAGGTCGGAACGATCGCAAAGGACTTCAGTCAGTACGATCGGAGAAAGCGTCGGCAGTGAATGTCGCCCTAGGTCGGCGTTTAAAAACACTACTGTTGACGTTTTAAAAATGTCGGCAGCTAAATCTAGTTAAATGTAAATGTTATTTGCTGTACATATTAAAAAGAATTACTCGTTTGCTTGACAATTATGTCTCTATTTAAGTGTTATGTCACTTTAAATTTTTGATCAATTTATTAGGTTTTATAGGCTACCAAAATCTGTCCGGAACGCATTATTATAAATTCAAGAGAGAATTATTGATCAATTTATGCCTGCTCCACCAGTTTGTGGTGTAATTGATAAGGGAAATCAATGTATCTGATAAATAAACATCAACACCAACTCTCTCAGAAGATTTTCTTTTTTAATAATTCTGGAATTGATAAGGGAAATCAATGTATCCGATAAATAACCATCAACACCAACTCCCTCAGATGATTTTATATATATATATATATATATAATATATATATATATATATATATATATATATAATTCTGGAGGTGACAAGCACCAGAAAATTTTCAATCAGCCCTCGGATTTAATCGGAAAAATACTCATAGAGATACATTTATACCATTTGAGAAAAATCTCTGTAGTTAATATATATATCATAAGTTGGGATTCAAACTTTAATGTCTGGATTAATCGTTTAAAAAATCTAACTTTCTGTTTATCATCATGCATACTTGCATTAGAGGCAAAACTTAAGTACCCAATGCAGAATATATTGAATTAAAATCGGCATTATGTCAACTGTTTAGGCGTAGACATTACTGTCCAAAAGGAAAAAAAAAAATTCATGAGATTTGACTCTTCCTAGCAATTATGACATTGTTTTCCTTCTTAAGTACAAACCTACCATCCTTACTACTTTACACGAGTTGGGTTAAACATCCCTCTCTTGCTTAGAACCACAAAGAAGAAAGGGCAAAAAGAAAGACGTGTACAGCTGCACCACCAAACCTCTGTTCCACCTACAATCCTTGTAGTAAAATGACTCGAAGATACTGCGTAGTATGGGAGAACAGTTATTGCTCGATCGGATTACAGTCCAGTTAGTTTGGATCCATATTGAATGAAGGCCAGAAAAAGGTCACATTGTATATCAGTAGAATATTTCTTTGTCTACACTCTAAAGCAATAGATTACAAAATCTTATGTTCTAGTTGCCCCATCTCTCTTCTGTTCTGTATATATATATAACATGCTCTGATCGTGAACTCTCACACCCCATCTCATCTCCTTGCGATCAGTTGTATTAACCACCCATCAACTTAGGCACAGGGATGGGCTTCCCTCTCCTTTTTCTTTTCTCCTTCCTGTTAATGCTTCAGGATGCTACGCCTACGCGAGCCGAGCAAACCAGGCACTACAACTTCAAGGTATGTTGTTGTTCGTTGACGTGGGCGTAGATTCAAGTTGCATGGTTGATGCATAAGTGTTCCTATTTGATTCATTGCAGATACAAATAGCAAATGTGACTCGGCTTTGCAGCACAAAGAGCATCCTGACGGTGAACGGGCAGTTCCCGGGGCCAAAGATCGTCGCCAGAGAAGGGGACCGAGTCGTCGTCAGGGTGACCAACCACGCCGATCGCAACGTCACCATTCACTGGTATAATTAAGAAAGAAAGAAATACGGTAGTTTCAGTTAACTGGCACCTGATTCGATGCCAATATCTTTGCCAGGCATGGAGTTCGGCAGCTGCGAAGCGGCTGGGCGGACGGGCCTGCCTACGTGACCCAATGCCCCATCCAAACAGGGCAGAGCTACGTGTACAACTTCACCGTTGTGGGGCAACGAGGCACTCTGTTTTGGCACGCCCACATCTCATGGCTCAGGGCCACCCTCTATGGCCCCATCATCATCCTTCCCAAGCTTGCCGTTCCCTATCCCTTCGCCAAACCCTACAAAGAAGTCCCCATCATTCTCGGTATCGATCGATACATATTGATCTATTACACGTTTATTGACTTAATTTGCTCGGATAATATATTAACTGATTTGCGTGCAGGGGAGTGGTGGAAGACTGATACAGAGGCCGTCATTAGCCAAGCTCTTCAGACCGGAGGAGCCCCTAACGTCTCAGATGCCTTCACGATCAATGGCCTTCCTGGTCCCTCGTACAACTGCTCAGCTCAACGTACGTACTATATATACAGGCCATTCTGATATAATTAGCTGATATTGTTTGCTATACGTATTGGCATGCAGATACCTTCAAGCTGAAGGTGAAACCGGGGAAGGTGTATTTGCTTCGCCTCATCAACGCTGCAGTCAATGACGAGCTGTTCTTCAGCATCGCCAACCACACTGTTACCGTCGTCGACGTCGACGCCGTTTACGTGAAGCCGTTCGTCACCGAGATCGTCCACGTAGCCCCCGGCCAAACAACCAACCTGCTCCTCCGCACCAAGCCCTACTTCCCCGGTGCCATGTTCCTCATGAAGGCCAGGCCCTACGCCACTGGCCAAGGCACCTTCGACAACACCACCGTGGCCGGCTTTGTGGAATATCAGAACCCCTACATGTTATCCGCCTTCAACAAGAAGCTCCCGCTCCACAAACCAACCCTCCCGGCATTCAACGACACGTCGTTCGCCGCTAACTTCGCGGGAAAATTGCGCAGCCTGGCCACTGTCCGATTCCCCGCCAACGTGCCGCAGTCGGTGGACCGGCGGTTCTTCTTCACGGTGGGACTGGGGACGAGTCCGTGCCCGGTCAACGGGACGTGCCAGGGGCCGAACGGCACCAAGTTCGCGGCCGCCGTCAACAACGTGTCGTTCGCGACGCCGACCACGGCTCTGCTCCAGGCGCACTACTTCGGGCGGTCGAGGGGCGTCTACACGCCGGACTTCCCGGTGTACCCACTCCGCCAGTTCAATTACACCGGAACTCCGCCGAACAACACGATGGTGGGCAACGGGACGAAGCTGGCGGTGCTTCCGTTCAACGCCAGCGTGGAGTTGGTGTTGCAGGACACGAGCATTCTCGGCACGGAGAGCCACCCGCTGCACCTCCACGGCCACAACGTCTTCGTCGTGGGACAGGGCTCCGGCAACTTCGACCCCGCCAAGGACCCCGCCAATTTCAACCTCGTGGATCCGGTGGAGAGGAACACCGTCGCCGTTCCGGCCGGCGGATGGGTGGCCATAAGATTCCTGGCCGACAATCCAGGTAAATTAACATGAATTAATTAATTGGTGCGAAATTTAATCAACTAAATTGTTGCTGATGGATTAATTAATCAACGTAGGTGTGTGGTTCATGCACTGTCACATCGAGGCGCACATGAGCTGGGGCTTGAAGATGGCGTGGCTGGTCCTCGACGGGAGCCTTCCCAGCCAGAAGCTGCCTCCTCCGCCGTCGGACCTACCAAAGTGTGGATGATCTTCCGAATCAATTCATTCTTTAATTTGCTGATATTTGGACGACTAACTCGAATCTGATTGTTCTTTTGAAAGTTAAGTTGGTTTATTTGTGCGTCATGCCCTTTGGTTTCTTTTTGGTGTGCTATTGTACTTTGGCAACTCTCTTGTTCTAATAAGATGGCAATTTAGTCATTTTGTGTTTCGGATCCAACGAATGTCCGAGGGATTCGGTGGCCCAGTCGATGAGACTGTTGGTATGGAAAGGGATCTGCCTCCAACGTTACTTCCTTTTTCGGAAAACCTCCGACATTAATGCCGATATTACTGGGGGGAAGAAATCGAAAAGTTGATTCGATCGTAGTGGCCAATTGATCTTCCTCTCCCTGTTTGAAATATATTCGTTGATGCATTTAATCGAACACCTGTGGGCACTCTTGTAAACGTTTTGTTGAAGCAGATACAAAGGGATGGCAGAGTATGGGCCACGGTACTTCGAGCTCAATACGGGGGCGACGATGCCGTCGGTGGGGTTTGGAACGTGGAGGGCTCCGCCCGACGTGATCGGAGATGCCGTCGTCGCCGCTGTCATGGTACGTAGGTTGAACTTTGCGTTCATGAGACGTTACTTATCGTTTGATTCGATGTCGGGGTTTCAAATTTCAATGCCTAAGCCATTAACACGGATAAGATTGATGTGAATGCCTCCTTTGTACGATTTTAAAGTATTATTTGCATTCGTAATTCTAATATTTTTTAAAACCAAATATTAATTATATATTTATTGAATTATATTTTTATATATTACTGAATTCTCTGATAATTGATCAAAATTATGAAAAATTTAAAAGACACACTTTACTTTTAAATTTTTTGAATATATTTATTTCTCATTTTTTTCCATAAACAGTGTTACTATACTATATTTTAAAAATTAACATCACTTTGAATGGACTGAGCTAACATGAGCATGTGGGCAACTGCCAAACAAATACGATACGATACATTTATAGCAGTGCAGCCCACATAGTCTATGAGATGTGCAATAAAGAATCAGTTTATCAGCTGTATCTTAAAAAATTATTGGGAAAGTTGACACAATTTATTAGTTTTGTTACAATGAAACGTTGATCAGAAGAAATATCACGAAGCTATCTCATTTTTTGAATGGAATATCATAATGATGGGTGAGAGAGAAAAAATGAGAAAAAGTATACCTTTTGAAAAATTTAAAAGTTGAAGTGTGTCTTTTGAGAATTTCGTAAATTTGCCCTTTAGTCGATTACCATAAATTCTTGGTTGATGGGAACGTATTTAAAAGAATGTTTTATAAAATTATAAGTAGATTTATTATTTTATATGAAAGTTAAATGTTGAATTATGAATTGGAATAAAATGTGAGAGTTGTAAGATGAATATATTAAAATTGATATATTCGAAACATGAGATGGTCGTGATAAGAGATTCTCTTGGCTCATCTCTTTTGCTATTCCTCGCACTGAAATATCTCACAGCTGCTCTGTAAACTCTAATAGATTCTCTGATGCAGGCTGGCTATAGGCATATCGACTGTGCAAGTGCATATGGAAACGAAAATGAGGCAATGAAAGATCTACAAATAGTCTTCTTATCTGCTTATTGATGGCCATTTCAGTGTAGATTTTCCTCAGATACCCTAACTTTCTCTCCCAAAATACAGGTAGGGGATGCCTTGCAGCGGTTATTTTCCACTGGAAAGGTTAAACGCAGTGATCTCTGGATAACTTCCAAACTCTGGTAACTAACTGATGTGCAATTCACGTGTTTTACAGAGGAACTGTCTGTGAGATGTTCAATTCTGAATCTCTCGTTCAAAGATTAAATTGTTGGATTAATTTCTGATATATGTTATAGCATGAAAATTGAAACTCAACATTATCATCAAGTACTGATTGTGAAGAATGTCACTAGAGTTAAAATGTTCATATATAGACAGAGAAATTGTAGACCTTTTGGATGAGTAACTCCACCATGACTTATGATGCCCATCCTATGAACAGGTGCAGTGATCACTCACCATGTGATGTGCCAAAGGCACTAAGCAAAACTCTGCAGGCTTTGAAACTGGACTACATTGATCTGTATTTGGTATACAAATGTTTCCACTCATTCTTCTTATCTCCCGACTTCGTATTGGCTTTCCTAACCTACTAGTGAATTCACGCAGGTGCACTGGCCAATTCGGACCAAGCCAGGTTCTCATCGGTTCGAAGAGGGTGCCATCCTTCCCCTTTGCTTACCTGAGACATGGAATGCCATGGAGGGCCTCTATGCATCTGGGCAGGCAAGAGCTATAGGGGTGTGCAACTTCTCCACCAAGAAGTTGCAGGACCTTTTATCCTTTGCTAAAGTGCCACCGGCCGTCAACCAAGTTGAGTGCCACCCTGTGTGGCAACAGACACAGCTAGCGAACTTCTGCCAGTCCACAGGCGTCCATCTCTCAGTAGGCTATTTCCCTCCATATTCAGAGTAGATTGTTCATGATTCTTTTTTTAATGGCGTTTTTTATTTGTCAGGCATTCTCGCCGTTGGGTTCCCCGGGTTCATGGATGAAGGGCGAGGTCCTGAAGGAGCCAGTTTTGATAGAAATTGCTGAAGAGCTACACAAGTCACCGGCGCAAATTGCACTGAGATGGGGCATTCAGAGTGGTCACGGTGTCCTTCCAAAGAGCACAAACGAGTCGCGGATCAAAGAGAATATTGATCTTTTCAGTTGGTGCATTCCTCCAGATGCTTTTTCCAGGTTCGCTGGAATCCAACAGGTAATTTAATATGAAACTGAATCTATTATAACTGATCATGAAATTCTTCTCATTGACGTTGGTTGGGCAGACGAGGCTGCTTCGAGGGGACTTTGCTGTTCATCCAAATGGCCCTTACAAAAGCCTGGAGGAGCTGTGGGATGGTGAAATATAACACACCATTATATTGTCGACAACTTCTATGTATTATTAATTATCTTTTTTTTTGAAAGGAAAAATTTGTAGTAATATATCATTTCCAAGAGTTTGCCGCTCTAAAACTGGTTGATGTATTGTTGTTCAAGAAAATTTCAGCATATGATTGCATGTGATCGTGTCTTGGATCGCCGACGGATGAGTTATTGTTGAATTGTCTTCTATGTTCACGAAGTCTCCATGTACAAAAAAGAGTGCCGACCACTAGGGTAGTCCGCCAAGCCCGAGGAGTAGAAAGAGTAAACAGAGGGTTAGAATGGAGATCAGAGGATGCCCTAGCTCAGCCATTTTGATACTCAAGTCAATCTCTGATAGGGGGGAGTAGAGAAGATGAACCGTAGCTCAAAAAAGCAATGATTATGTGCACGTAGAATGAGTGCACCTTGGCTTCTTTTTTAATTAATATTGTTAGAAATAATATTTTCACTTTATTAATTGGATGACATCTCACGGTAAAAAAAGTCCCATCAACATATCATTATAGTTTTGTTATTATATTTATGGTCATGTCACCCATGTACTTTCTGTATTTATAAGTCAATCCACATATTCTGACAATCCATGTTTTTTCCCCACGTATTGTATTAATTCACGGGATATGAAATTAAGGAGGATCGAGTCTCAGGAGACCGAACCAAGGGAGTGGGTCTGAAGGAGTTGGTGGAGCTGAATCCCAAGAAGTCTGAATGAACTAAGCTGAAGGAGTTAGGTAGATTGACTTGAAGGAGTCGGGGGAGTTGAGCCTGAATGAATTGAGATAGAGGAATCAAGTAGATCGACTTGAAAGAGTAGGGGGAATTAAGCCCCAAGGAGTTTGAATGAATTGAGCTAGAGGTGTCGAGTAGACATATCTGAAGAAGTTGGAGGAGCTAAGTTCCAAGGAGTCAATTAAATCGATCGGGTATTTCACCTTCTCTTTTTGTCCACTTGATGGTTAAGTGTAATTTTAAAGATCCTTCTCAATGTCTGCTCATCTTCAATGTAGGTGGGGAGTGACATTGCCGGAACTTTTTCGAATGGAGCAAAGTAGAGCATCAAGTCAGTATAGCCTAGAGGAGTTGATCGTCCAATCCGTAGGATCGGCTGGAGATGAGCAGAGAGTTATCTTGGTTTATTTGAATCGAATGATCACCCCTCTTGTTTCGGATAGTTGGTTCAAGTTGACTCATTTGAATTTTGACCTCCATTTTAACTGGACTATTAACCTTCTTGGCATACATAGAGGTCTTGATATATCAAATTGCATTACCATCAAGACAAACGACAGATTGATTTTCTTAGCCATTGTTTAGCTGAGGAGAAGGGGAAAAAAGAGGGAACGAATAAGGAAAAGAGAAATGATAGAGGGAGTGAATTTGAGAGAGTGAAAGGGAGAGTGACTGAGCTGGCGGTTAGGTCACTTATGTCCACGTCAGCAAAATATCCACGTCACGTAGAAGAGTAAAAGCCCTTTCGCCACTTGAACGAGCTCGATCGCGCCATTCCCGAACCCTAATCCTTCGATCCCCTTCCCTCGCCCGATCCTCTGCGCCGCCGGATCTTTTGTGCCGGCCATCGAGCGAGGAAAGCCCGCCGGATCTTCTGTGCCGGCCATCGAGCGAGGAAAGCCCTAAACTTTTCTTCGCCCGAAACCCTCTGCCTGAGCCCATCCTCGCGAGCTCCCATCCTCGCGATCTCCCATCCGCGAAACCCTCTCCCGAACCCTAACACCTCCTCTCCCCTTCCCTCGGCAAGGTCCTCTGCGCCGCCTCCTCCTCACGACTGGTGAAAGGACTCCTCGCGTTTGCCTCTGCGTCGCCATCTTCCTCGCGAGCTCTCCTCTGCGTCGACAACCTGAGCCCCCTCGCGAGTTCCTCTGCGTCGCCAAGAAGCCTTTTCCAGTCGAAAAATACACTAGAAAAATAAGTATGTTACTTATTGATTTATTTGTTACTGTTAGCTGAAAAATACACGTGATAATTGATTCAACTTTGTTGTATGAAATCAACTTATAATCAGATTCTTCTAATTCTGTAGTTCTTCATGTTCTTCATGATAGATAGGCATAAATTGCCAACATTTTATTGTTCTTGTATGTATTTGCATGTTCTTCACTGCCCTCGCGGGTTCTTCATGTTCTTCACTGGCCTTTTGTCAGATAAAGGAAAAAGTTCATGTTAAAGATGGCTAATCATGTGAATGTTGTTCTATTAAGTTCCTTTGTCACTTGTACTGTGTATCGCTTTCCATCTTAATTAAATACCTAATAGTTTCTCCAAGTTCTATAAACTCTGTGTATATGTGTGGTCGTACACAAATACTAGTTCAGACCTTTTAAATTGGCAAATGGCTTGAACATGTGGGTTGGGCCACCGGATGATAACTACATTACGTGGGAATGCATTGTCATATTGTTCAACAAACTGTTTCAAAGTAGTTTTGGAATGCACATAATCATAAAAAAAAAATATTCATACTCTCACTTCTTTGACTTGTCAACATCTCTACCCAAAATTTATCTTTGACATATACAGGTATCCACTTATGACGACTTTCATACAAAGAATTCAGCCAATCATTTTTCTCCAAATTAAAATCTTGAATCAATTTTTGCCAATTGCTATCACAACATTCATTTGTCAAAGAATTATAAATAATTTTTTTTAGCTCTTTCTTTATCATCTTGTAGTTGGTGTGGTTACCAAACCTGGCTGGAATTTTTTTCATTATATGCCAAAGACATAATTGATGATGAGTGTTTGGAAATACCTCAACAATTGCATTTTCCATGGCTTTGCACTGGTCCGTGATAATACCTCTTGGAGCGCGCCCTCTCATGCAGGTCAACCAAGAATTGAATAACCAAATGAATGTTTCCGTATCTTCCTTAGAAATCAAACCACAACCAAGCAAAACAGATTGACCATGATGATTAACTCCAACAAACGGAGCAAACGGCATATCATAACTATTCGTAAGATATGTAGTATCAAATGTAACTACATCAGAAAAATAATCATAAGCAACCCTACTTCTTTCATCAGCCCAAAAGATATTTCGTATGTGAGAATTATCATCCACATCAATCATGTAAAAGAAATTAGAATTTCTACTTTGCATACGACTAAAGTAATCATTCAAGGCCTTTGCATCACCGTGACCAAGTCTTAATCTACGGGCTTCACCAATATAATTTCTACACGTTCTCTCATCAAAAGGCAAATTTTCATAGCCACTGGCCTCAACAACAAGTGAATGAAAACTCTTACTTAAAGTGATTCCTGCCTGATCATTCAAATCTAATTTCCTCTTTGTTTGGGCATCTAAAATTTTATTGCATCTAAAATGTCTTGACTTCTTTGGACTTAAAGCATGATTGTGTTCAAGAATAACACCATTAATAGAGTATAATCCATTATTCTGAACAATAATATTAATCCTAGCTTTGTAATTTATTTTGCTTGAAGGTCTAGGATAAAATGGATTTTTCCCCTTAGGAACATTCTTACCATTTCTTGAGCAACCGAATGAGAAATACTTTTGCTTACCATCATCTCCCTTTTTCGATCCCAATTTAGAAATGCCAAAACCAACTGATTGTGCATAAGAATTGTAAAAATCCCGAACTTCTTCTTCAGATGAAAACTTCATCCCAAATTGTGGAGTATTAGCTTCATTTGAGCTTGACGACTCTTCTAGCACTTGTGAATCATTAAAAACCAACTGATTTTCCATTTCAATAAGTGGCAAACATGAAGTGTTTGTTTCATCATCCATCATAGCAATTTTAAACACCTACAGCCAAAATGCAATTGAAAAAAACTAAGAAAATCATATAAAGATGATTCTGATCACAAGCAGACAAATTCCATAAATAAGATGATTTTTTTGCAGGCTTCTGATCATAAGCAATGTGGTGTGCCAAAACTCTAATGTGGTGTAACAAAACAGAAATGGAAATAAACAGAGAATTAACAATGAGAGAAAATTGGCACATGGACACCAGAATTGTGTTATGCAAATACATACAAGAACAACAGAATGTTGGCACGTTAAGTCAGTTAACTAAGAGAAGTATTGTTCATAGATGAAAGTAAATCAATGAAATCTGACAAAAGGCCAGTGAAGAACATGAAGAACCCGCGAGGGCAGTGAAGAACATGAAGAACATGCAAATACATACAAGAACAACAAAATGTTGGCAATTTATGCCTATCTATCATGAAGAACATGAAGAACTACAGAATTAGAAGAATCTGATTATAAGTTGATTTCATACAACAAAGTTCTATCAATTATCAGGTGTATTTTTCAGCTAACAGTAACAAATAAATCAATAAGTAACATACTTATTTTTCTAGTGTATTTTTCGACTGGAAAAGGCTTCTTGGCGACGCAGAGGAACTCGCGAGGGGGCTCAGGTTGGCGACGTAGAGGAGAGCTCACGAGGAAGATGGCGACGCAGAGGCAAACGCGAGGAGTCCTTTCACCAGTCGTGAGGAGGAGGCGGCGCAGAGGACCTTGCCGAGGGAAGGGGAGAGGAGGTGTTAGGGTTCGGGAGAGGATTTCGCGGATGGGAGATCGCGAGGATGGGAGCTCGCGAGGATGGGCTCAGGCAGAGGGTTTTGGGCGAAGAAAAGTTTAGGGCTTTCCTCGCTCGATGGCCGGCGCAGAAGATCGGGCGGCCTTTCCTGGCTTTCCTGGCTCGATGGCCGGCGCAGAAGATCCGGCGGGCTTTCCTGGCTTTCCTCGCTCGATGGCCGACGCAGAAGATCCGGCGCCGCAGAGGATCGGACGAGGGAAGGGGATCGAAGGATTAGGGTTCGGGAATGGCGCGATCGAGCTCGTTCAAGTGGCGAAAGGGCTTTTACTCTTCTACGTGACGTGGATATTTTGCTGACGTGGACATAAGTGACCTAACCGCTAGCTCAGTCACTCTCCCTTTCACTCTCTCAAATTCACTCCCTCTATTATTTCTCTAAGGAAAACCAGTTCTTTTCTTTGTGAAAAAATAAAATAAAATAAAATTGAAAAGGTTGAGATTGATAACTTGACAATAATTCTGAGCTAGTGTTAGGATATAACTAATTATTGTTATTTCTCTGTAATGATTTCTGTCATCTGTGGTTATTCGAGTTTGAATGCCAAGCAAACAAAGATTAATACAAATGAATCTCGATATTAATTATTTCATATACAACATAGCAGCAAATTTGGAAAAATAAGGCAACAAAGCCAGCATTTGGAATTGCCACTATCATCTAAACTACCGCGTCGATTGTTGACGATCCAGCTTCCCAAGCGACCGCCAGCCGGCCGGCCGGCGGTCGGCGTGCGACATTTCCTCCCCCATCCCTCCTCAACCTCTCCGACGACGATGACGTCTTCAGGACGCCTCGTCGGGGTTCGCGAACGAGTTGTGCCGCGACGTGTGCCTTGAGCTCGGCGTCTTCGGGTGGTAATACCGCTGCCGGTTCCCTTTCTCGTCCACCACCACCACCTCCTCCTCCTCGTCGTCGCTGGCCACCTTGCACTTCTCGCCCAGGATGATTGTCTTCTTCCATATCATGTCCTCCCCCTCGCCCTTCCGCTCCTTCCGGCTCGTCCTCAGCTTCTCCGACAGTCCCCTGCTGAAGCTCAGCGATAGCTTCCTCTTCGACGACGTAGACGTCAGAAGCACCGTCGGCGGAATCGGCCCGTGCATTGCCGCCGACTCGATCGGGATGACGGTCACCTCCATGTCCTCCGATTCCGCCGCCGCCGCCACTGTGTGTGCCTCCACGTGCGCCTCTTGTGCCGGTTTGTTCTCCCCTGTTTCAGCTGAGGCGGATTTAGCGTTGGATTCGCTCACTGGCGTCGACGTCGGTGGCGAGGAAGCCTTGCCGGAGGACTTTCGGTTGCAGGTGGCGCAAAAGGAGAGGAAGACAGTCATGGCGGTCGCCATCCATGCCACGGCGAGGAAAATGGCGAGAGCCTGGTGGTGGGTCGTCGAGGATTGGACTTCAACAGGAAGCAAAGCAGCTCTTCCCATGCTCACTATGAACTGAGTCGATACTTCATGACACCCGAAGCAAAATAAAGCAAAGAAGAAAGTTGGCGTATAGCAATTCTTCGTTGTTTTGAGTAGAATTAGATGAGGCTTCTTTGGGGGATGCTGCTGAAGAAATTTAGGAACTCAAGCTTTCGTGGCTCTAAAGTAAGGTGATCAGACATAAAAAAAAAACGCAGACCAGGAAGAATTTAGCATTTCTATAAATATATGTTTGGCTGTTTCTAATGGGAGACTACGATCTCCGAAACCGTTCTGTCAAGGAAACATACAGTGCTGCCACATTGCCACCCGGCGACAGCCCCGTTTTAACAATATTATCTGTTGGCTTGGATTCCCCCTCACCATCATTATCTTTTTCTTCGTCATCTTCGTCATACTCTTCTGTATCATTACTGATGCAACTCGCCGTCGCTCCTCGGCCATACATAACCGGACGGATTTAAACATACTCACCAAAGAGGTGACCAAGTAAAAAGTGGCATTCCCCAAAGGACCCATGCAGTAAATTGCTCGAATACTTTAAGGAAGTGGCAGTCCACCAGCCTTGGTCAAAACAACATCGGAGAAGTCTCGGTTAGACCAGCAGCATTTCGAGAACGTCCCCGACACACTATTCAAGTTGCAAGAACCACCCCCAAGCGGGGATATCTCCCTTTGATCTTCTTGGCAAGCGAGGAGGGCGACCGACTATGACGCGGATTGAAGTTGACTGAGGGCTGACTATGACCTGTCAAGTGGGCGTGCGGAGGAGCCAGTCGGACACTCGTGAATGTTGTCAAATACCCGTGATCTACAAGAAAAGGGGCTGTTAGAGGCTGATCGAGGGGTCCCGACGTAGGTATTCCGACGATCAAATCAACGCTCCGGTGAAGAAAAACAAGAGTGGAAGTGAGAGTGGAAATAGTAAAAGAACGGTAGAGCATACCTATGCGTGAAGAAATGAGGACCCTTATATAGGCGAGAGTGGCAGACCAAAGCTTGTCACGACAACTTGTCATGCTTAAATGCTTAAATTTGAGAGCAGGATTTACTGATTAAAGAGGAGACAAGGTTGTCATCTATCGTGTCCAGCTCTATAATCATTTCCTCTCTTAATTGTCTGACGCATATTGGTCTGCATGTGCCGACTTACTGTCCTCTCGAAGTACTAGACATTGTACGATCACCCTTTCTCTTAATTGTCTATGTTAAATATCAAATTTTAAGAGTCAAAATGGAAAAATTCAAAATATAAGGGCTTAGTTGTAATTTTTCGAACTTGGAGAGCCTTTTTGCAAACAGCCAAAAAAACATTATAAACCCTACTTTTCCTCTCAAAATTCCCTCTCCCCCGTTTCAATTTTCCGCCGATCTCCTCCTCGCCTCGACGCCGAACCCACGCCGCGGTGGTTCCTCGCGAGTGACGCCGAACGCCGCACCCACCTCGGTTTCTTCTCCTTCTCATTCTTCTTCTCCTTTGAGTGATCCAGCGCCAACTTAGTCGCGCCGTAGCCCTCGTGTGGAACCCTAGCCGATGCTGCACCTCACGCTGCCTTTGCCTGCCTCTGTGCCGATCACCGCTCGACGCCGCAGCTTCTTCACCATCAGCGATCGTTGTCGGTTTCTCATCATCCAAGGTCAAGCCATCGTTGACTCCAATTGCCACCGGCGAGGAGAAACCCTAAGGTAACAATTGGTTCCCATGCTTCTTTGTATTTCAATTTAGAGCAAAAGCTTTGGTTGGGAAAATTGATACCTTGCTGTAGGTTTGTGCATTATCCCATCGTTGAAGTTTTGTTGTTGCCGTGAGTGTTAGAAGTTGTGAAGTTTGGTAAATTTGAGCAGTGAGTTGTGGGAAATCTTGATTGAAGTGCAAATCTTAGTGGAAGTGTATTTGGGATTAGGTATAGAAGATTTTATTTTGGTCTTGAAGCATCATGCGTGAGCTACCATGTTGGAAGCTCTGTTTTCAAATTGGAAACTAGTTTAAGAAACTCATGTGGGTTGGTTGGTTGTCATGGTATGTGTGAGTTTGAATTCATGCTAATTTTGATTGGAGTTGCTTTGGTGCTATGAGGCATTTGGTTAAAGCTTTTGGCAGAAACTTGGATAAGCTTGTCGTGTGTTTCATTTTCTTTGAAACCTGGTCTAGTTATGGGAGGAGTTGATGCCTTGTTTGGTTGATTTGATTTGGATATGTTCTATGGAAGTTATGAGTTCAATTTGGGTTTTGAACTTTGGTTGGGTTAAGATGCTACTACCGTCAGGATTCTTGATTAAGATGGGAGTGGCACTGTGGATTAAATTGAATGTTTAACCTTATAATCTAATTTTGATAAATTAGGTTAAGAAGGACAGTATTATTATTTGGGGATTTATTTGAATGTATGTTGTAATTAGGATATATCCTAATCGTGTTTAGCATTTTATTTGGTTTATTTATTTAAATGTATGAGTAGTTTAATTCTAATCTTGGTACAGGACCCTGATTGGATACAAGGTCTTGGACAGGAGATTTATTTGGACACGTTCTACATAAAAGGCGGATACTTCTCCTTTGCACTCTAGTAGTTCTTTTATCTTAATGCATGACTTGTTATGTCTAAATAGGTCTACTTGATCTTGTTCCTTGTTGTTGTTATTTTATATCACCTGTTGATACTTTTCTTGTTTGACCTTCGGATTTAAATCGAAAATTTATATCCGTACAGTCTCTCGTTGATTTTCCATTCTGTAGAGTTCCGCTTGTTCGCGAGTACATAAATGTTCATTAAAGACCACTAGGATGGTTGACATTAGAGATACCCTACCTAGTAGTTTAGTTGCATATTCGTTGGTTTTTGGTTTGTTGCTTTTGTAGTTGAATCGTTATTATTCGGTTGTTCGTTGTTATTCGATTGTTTGCGCATTTGTATCATGCACCATATTTGCACCATTGCATACTGACGACTGTTGGGCTTCCATATGGTTTAGCCATCGTCAGTTATTTAGTTATTTTGTCACTCAACCACTTGTTGTGGTAGTTGCTAGAGTGGGGGTAATCACCCTGTTACACGACACTCGACCACTCATGTACAGTGGATGTTGGAGTTGTAGGCACGCAATTGACACCCTCACCGTTGTTTCCGAGAGATATTAGAGTTGTTGATAGCTCCCCCTATATATCGGGTGATCCCGGGCCAGCTTACGTAGCCTGGCCCGGCCACCTGGCACCCAGTCAGCAGGAAAGTAGCCAATGATTGGGACGATCCCACGGAGAAAGAGGTCCGCAGGCGTAGGCCCTCTTGGGCTCCCGTGTTAAGGCCCCCATAGTCCCATGGGAGTCCCCTTCCGAGACAGATGGACTTCGACTTATTCCACCTCGGCTCCCCATCCGCTCGGGGTGGCCCACGCTACGGGAATAAGCCCTAGCCGCCAAGCCTCCTTACCCAGTGCCCCAGTCGACACCCTCATAGGCCCTCAGCAGGCCTCCTTATCCAGTGCCCCAGTCAGCACCTTCATAGGCCCTCAGTAGGCCTCCTTACCCAGTGCCCCAGTCGGCACCCTCATAGGCCCTCAGTAGGCCTCCTTATCCAGTGCCCCAGTCAGCACCTTCATAGGCCCTCAGCAGGACTCCTTACCCAGTGCCCCAGTCGGCACCCTCATAGGTCCTCAGCAGGCCTCCTTACCCAGTGCCCCAGTCGGCACCCTCATAGGCCCTCAGTAGGCCTCCCTACCCAGTGCCCCAGTCGGCACCCTCATATGCTCTCAGCAGGCCTCGTTACTCAGTGCCCCCAGTCGGCACAACCACTCCCTGACACTGAACTACCAGAAGCTGTACGAGGTCAGCATGGGGTCTTGGTCATCCTGGGCGATAGCAGCGGATATCTCGCTGAGGCATTGATATGCCTGCCACCTCTTGTCCCCTGTACCTCGACCACATGCCTTGGTGTCAGGCCGAGCGGCGGCCAACGGTGCCAACTCTTAAGTTGACAGGGCCCCTTTCCTTAACACAGCATGTGCCACTTTACCCGGCCACCCCTGTCATCCCTGGACATGCCTTGCCTGGTCCTCACTACGCGACAGTAGGCGGTGGGTGGGGCAGAACCTGTCAGCTTCCCCGGCTACATATGCCTCTCACTCCGCATTTTTCCAAGTACGCGCAATAGTGCAATTTCACTACTGTTCTATTATTTTCCATCGCCACCGTCGTGTACTGACTTGACCGTCGGAGTGCCTGGCCGGGGACTTTTCCCGACGGGTTCTAACAGTCTCTGTTTTGTAGGTTGGGAGCGACCTAGCTCGTCACGCCACTTCAGCGACCTTCCTCACCTCGGAGACTCGTCCAGCTGTAAGGGCGTCCAACTCGCTTCGCGACAGGATCAAATTTGGCACTAGAAGGAGGGCCACCAGCAGCCTGATCGGAAGTGAAGATGGGCGAGCCTTACAATATCAACCTGGATATCTCTCAAGGGGAGTACGAGGTACTCATGACTACGCGAGCTCAGCAGAGAGCTTCTCAAAGGCTCTCTCAAGCTGCTAGCCAAGGGCCTCAGGGCCTAGAGCCGGCGGCGCATCATGTCTCGGGGGGGGGGGGGGGCAAGGTAGGCCTGCTATGCCTGAAGGGGGTCCCGCACCTCCCCTTGCGATTGTCCCCCGGGAACAAGTCGGCGAGGCTCATTCTCTGTCCGCCGAAGCCTCCGTTTCCAATCCGGTGCGTGGGAGGCGGATGGACCGGGGGAGAGCTCCAGCTGACCCTGCCTCAACCACTCCGGTACGTAGCCCTTTCGCTCCCTGGATCTTGGAGGATCCCGTACCTCACCACCTGCGTTTCTTCACCATCCCTGAGTATGTGGTGACCACGGATCCGGAGGAGCACTTGATGAAGTTTGAGAGTGCGACTCTGCTGCAGCAATATCCAGAAGGTGTTAAGTGTCGAGCCTTCCTGACCACGCTCTCTGGCGCGGCCCAGAGGTGGTTTGACTGGCTCTCCGACGGGTCAGTCACAAGCTTTGAGAAGTTCAGGAGGGTGTTCCTGCAGCACTTCGCCAGCAGCCGAAGGCACCACAAAACGAGTCTCAACCTGTTCGCCCTGAAGCAAGGGTCGAAAGAAACACTCAGGTCTTACATCCGGAGGTTCAACGAGTTGGCAATGGATGTGCCTACTGCTACTCAGGAAGTGATGGTCAGCGCGTTCTCCCAGGGTCTGCAGGAGGGAGTTTTTTTTCGAGCACTGATCCGGAAGCCCCCGAAGGACTTTGACAGCCTTCTGGGCAAGGCGGACAAGTATATTAATGTCGAAGAGGCGCAGGCAGCTCGGCACAAGGAGTCTGCGGTCTCGGTGCCCCCGCCTCCTGTTCACGGGCCCAGGCTCTCGGGAGGACCCATTCGTAGTCCTCGGGGCCCCGCTGAGCCTGCAGGCATGGAGAGGCGCCACGTGCAACAGGTGGCCCAGGGATGTTTACCCGCCCGATGGAGGCCATACTGCAGCTTCCACCAGAGTCACGGGCACGCCACCGAAGAGTGTCGACAAGCCGGCCGAGGTAGGGCTCAAGCCCCCAGAGGTCGAGGGCGATGGACACCTCCCGGACGGGGAGCAGGTCGAGGCGACCCGAACGCCGGCCCGATGGCCGAGGAATTACGAGAAAACTCTCCAACTGCTCGAAATCTATTCCCTCCAGGGAACCGAGCGGTGGAAGAGGCGACGGAAGAAGAACGAGCCAACCAGGAAAATGTTGTCCGGGGCGGCGTGCACGTCATCTCAGGCGGCCCGATCGGAGGAGATTCCCACCGGGCTCGGAAAACCCAAGTTCGTCGACTAGAAATCTATCAAGTCGGCACTAGTCTGGCCCAGGCAGAGGGGCCCCAAATCAGCTTCGGACCCCAAGATCTTCAGGGGTTGGAAGTCCCCCACGATGACGCGCTGGTCATTACAGCCGTCATCGCAAATTATCAAGTCCACCGCACCATCGTGGACACGGGCAGCTTGGTCAATATACTCTATAAGAGGGCATTTGACCAGCTCCAGATTGAAAAATCCCAGTTGGAGTCAGTGGCGACCTCGCTGTTTGGCTTCACGAGAAATACAGTACATCCCATTGGTCAAATTCGGTTGGCCGTCTCCCTGGGTGACGAGCCGTTGAAAAGGACTCGGTGGTCCACCTTTCTGGTGGTGGATGCCCCTTCATCCTACAACGCCATCTTGGGCCGCCCTGCGCTCAATGAATTCCGGGCCGTAGCCTCTACCTTCTACCTGTAGGTTAAGTTCCCGGTCAGGGACCAGGTGGGAGAGGTCAGGGGCGATCAAAAGGTAGCTAGGAGGTGCTACGTGGACGATGTTCACGTAGAAAGTCGCAAAGCCCCACGCCCTTTTCCTGAGTGCAACATGGTCCAAGCCTCTCCTTGGTCCGAGTTGCGGGAAGACAAGGAAGAAGTGCAGCTCCTCCCCGACCGGGAAGAGTCCCAAGTCAAGGTTGCGGCCGGATTGCCAGAAGAGCTGAAGGGACTTTTCCCGGCGGGTTCTAACGGTCTCTGTTTTGTAGGTTGGGAGCGACCTAGCTCGTCACGCCACTTCAGCGACCTCGCTCACCTCGGAGACTCGTCCAGCTGTAAGGGCATCCAACTCGCATCGCGACAGGATCATCGGGGTTTTGGAGTAGTTGACTCCCCAACATCCTATCCACTCAACCACATATATCTGTGGTATTCATTGGAGTGCATACAGTTGTCACAGCCCTACCCACTCGGCCACACAGATGTGATGTGTTGGCGGCTTGACTGTGTTGGGACCAGGTGCATGTCGACAAGGATACGAGTTCGTAAAATTTAAAATTTTTACGTGCAGCGGAAGAGTTTGCATAAAATAATTTCCTAAATTATTTTAACTTCGTATCTAGCATGCAACCTTATAGTGTATCGACATAATCATAAAATAAAAGTTTGCGAAAAGTAAACTAATTTACCAAGTACCTCGCGTAACTCGAAGTAAGGGACGAGATCCAACCGTAGCGTCCCTTGGAAGCTTCGCCTCTATTCGCGTCCACGCCGAGTTCTCTTCGGGATGACTTCGCAAAGTCACGAGTTTTGTGCCGACGAGAACTACTAGATTCTCGAAAGGCACAACTAGAAGAACAAGAGAGAGATTAGGAAACTAACCAATGAAGTAACGGAATCGAATTCCGAGAAGAGAGGAGTCGCTATCCGCTTCTTCTTCTTCGTGTTCGGGTTCTCCTTCTTCTTGATTGCTCACGCCAACTTCACCTTGGAAGTTGGTTGGGTGCGCCGGCCCTAATCCACAAGGGTGGGCGCCGGCCCTAGGCAAGAGAGGGAGAGGGAGAGGAGAAGAGATTAAGAGAGAGAGGGAGAGCTCTATGATAAGTTGAGTTAGGAGTAAGGGCTAGCCTTTGGTTCCTTTATATAGTAGCAACTCCTTTGCTAAGTATCCCTCTAAACCGAATTAACGGAATTAACGGAATTAGTTATAAGAAATTTATCTTATAAATTTTCTTATTAATTATTCCATTTAAACCGAGTCTTTATTATAAACCAATTTATAATAAAACAAATTAATTATCATAAGAAAATTTATCCTATAAATTCTCTTATGAATTTTATTATAACTAACTTTATAATAAAACTAATTAATTATCATAAGAAATTTATCTTATAAATTCTTATGAATTATTCCGTTTAAACCAAGTTTTATTATAACTAATTTATAATAAAACAAATTCTTTTTCTCTTTAAATTATAGAATAAATTTTATAAGAAATTTATAAACTTTCTTATTATGGAAAAATTAATTCATAATTGATTTTATAAAATTAAAATAAACCCAATTCATGGATTATTTTAATCTTTCATAAAAGAATAAATTTCTATAAATTTATTTATATAAATTTCTTTATACAAATTTATTTATCCATAATTTATAAAATAAATCGCGCTCGATTTATCTTATTAATTAAACCAATTAAATTGGTTTTTCTCCCTTTAATGGCCGGCCACCCAAGGAGGGTTAACACCCTCTTTGGCCGGCCAAAACCGACCCGAATCGATCGCGAATTAAACTCATTTAATTCGCCCAAAAAGCCTTCAAAAGACTTAGCCATTTTTAGCTTCCATTGCGCCTCTGACTAACTCAGATTCGACTTATTTCTCTTGATCGGAAAATCCAATTTTCAACTCATTTTAAATCCCTCGGATTACTCGTAGTGCGTGTGACTAAATAGGCTTTCGATTTATGTTGGCCGTCTATAATCAACAAATTATAGAACGATCATGAGTGACACCTAGTAGTATATCATGATCCCCAATTAATCGAAAGATCAACGGTTTGACCCCAGAAGAAATTATTCTGAAACCCTTCAGCAGCTCCAATGAATCGTGCCCCATTCCCTTCACCACCTTATACCCACTTGGTTCAGGACACGGTCAATGGTGTCAGTCCCCACTAGGCTGACTACGTCACACCTAGCCCAAGTAGTGTCTTTCTCGTCCTTTGGATTTCTAATTACTCTCATGTATTTCAGAGACTCTCACTCTAAACATGATATGCTCTGGCCAGAGGCTTTGAGTAACAATCCGACGATAGGCCTGGGTATACATCTCCTCGCAAGGAGTGGTGAATCCTTTGTAGGCTGTTCAAACATCTTCGGGCACTTCGGCTTATACCCGATCATCCTGGGTCCACACCTCCTTGGAGATGCTTGCTTAAGATGTCAAAGTATAAGTCTCCATGACCAAGATGACTTGAACACCGCAAGTCAAAGGAACATCGCACTTAAGCCGCAGTAAGATCTTCATTGACATATCTACATGTAGATTCCCATATGAAGTCTTACAGCTAGTCACTCCAATGGACTAGTTCCCTTAACTAGCATCCATGTTTATCTCCGGACATCCCAATGTCACCAGCCAGTGAGAATCAGCTGATTAGAGAATAACCCATGCTAGTCTCAACAGAATTGATAGTGTCCGTTTTTATCAATTCATCGACTAGAGATATTTTCAATACTTCACATTTGCGCATTTAGAGATAATCACTAGTTGTGATCTCATCACAAATTCTCTTATGCTGTGAGTTGTATTGCGGACATTCAGTAGATGAGTTTAAGATCCCAATCAAATACACAAGCATGTATACTCAAATAGTGAATTATCATTTATTAATATAAATGTTTTACAATCATAAGGCGATTGCCTTAGGACACTTCTCTCATATCACTAACAAACTCCCAC
>JAGFNQ010005279.1:0-126294 GCA_024364735.1 Boesenbergia rotunda
AAATTACAACCGATGTGGAATTTTGGAATCATTTGAACCCGATTCATTTGATACATGCGAATCATGCTTAAAAGGCAAGATGACCAAATTACCCTTTACCGGAAAAGGTAATCCAGTGGGAGAATTGCTTGGTCTAATACATACTGATGTATGTGGACCAATGTCAACTCTTGCACAAGGAGGCTATAGCTACTTCATCACCTTTATCGATGATCACTCACGATTCGGGTACGTGTTCTTGATGAAACACAAATCTGAAGCCTTTGAGAAATTCAAAAAGTTCAGAAATGAAGTAGAGAAACAGCTTGGCAAAAGTACTTCGATCCGATCGGGGTGGTGAATACTTAAGTCAAGAGTTTCAAGATTATCTTAGGGACAATGGGATATTGTCCCAATGGACTCCGCCGTATACACCACAGCATAATGGTGTATCTGAGAGGCGCAACCGAACCTTGATGGACATGGTTAGGTCAATGATGAATCATGCAACACTTCCAAAATCCTTTTGGGGTTATGTACTTAAGACAGCTGTTTATTTATTAAACAGAGTCCCGACCAAGGTAGTCTCTACTACTCCATATGAGATTTGGAATAGTAAGAAACCTCACTTAACTCACCTTAAGATATGGGGTTGTCCTGCTTACGTGAAGCGGGTTGTGTCAGACAAATTGGATGCTAAGTCTGATAAATGTCTATTTATTGGATACCCTAAGGAAACGAAGGGTTACCAATTCTATCATCCCTTGGAACAAAAGGTGTTTGTTTCAAGGCATGCTGTATTTCTAGAAAAAGAATTTCTTTTACAAGAAAACAGTGGGAGTGGCATTGAACTTGATGAAGTTCAAGAAACTCCAATAGACATTACAGAGACACCGAGTCTAGGCCCACAACCGATAATTCATAATGATGAGCTATCAGTTGAACCTAAAACTACACCACCTCTTCGTAGGTCTGATAGGACACGCAACATTCCAGAGAGATACGGATTTCTCGTAAGTGAATCGAACGACGTGTTGCTCATTGGCGATGACGAACCTATCAGTTATGAAGATGTTCTAAAAAGTTCAGAAAGGGACAAATGGCTTGAAGCCATGAAGTCGGAATGGATTCCATGTACGAAAATCAAGTATGGGACTTGGTTAACCCACCTGAAGGGATTAAGCCCATAGGGTGCAAGTGGGTTTTCAAGAAGAAAACCGACATGGAAGGTAATGTTGTTACCTTTAAGGCTAGATTAGTGGCAAAAGGATATCGTCAGAAACAAGGAATTGATTATGACGAAACCTATTCGCCAGTAGCTATGCTTAAATCCATTCGGATGCTCCTAGCCATAGCAGCTCATTATGATTATGAGATATGGCAAATGGATGTGAAAACAGCTTTCCTTAACGGAAACCTGCTTGAGGACGTATACATGATACAGCCTGAAGGTTTCACATCGGTTGATAAAACCAAGGTATGTAAGCTTCGACGATCCATATATGGACTGAAGCAAGCATCTAGGAGCTGGAACATCCGTTTTGATGAGACAATCAAAAAGTTTGATTTCTCACAAAATCCTGACGAACCTGTGTGTACAAGAAGGTTAGTGGGAGTGCAGTCGTATTCCTAGTATTATATGTCGACGACATCTTACTTATAGGAAACGATATTTCAGTCTTACAGACAGTTAAAATTTGGTTATCCAAAACTTTCTCCATGAAAGACCTGGGAGAAGCAACCTATATCCTTGGGATTAGAATCTATAGAGATAGATCAAAACGGTTGCTTGGTCTTTCGCAGTCTACATATATAGACCGAGTGCTAAAAAGGTTTAGCATGTCGGAATCCAAGAAAGGTTACCTTCCCATTAGGCATGGGATCAACCTTTCAAAGTCTATGTGTCCGCGCACAGAAGACGAGAGGATTTGCATGAATAAGATTCCCTATGCATCCGCGATAGGATCTATCATGTATGCTATGTTATGTACTAGGCCTGATGTATCGTATGCTTTAAGCGTCACAAGCAGATACCAGTCGGATCCAGGAATGGATCACTGGGCGGCTGTTAAGACAATCCTTAAGTACTTAAGAAGAACTAAGGATGTGTTCCTAATATATGGAGAAGGAGATATGATAATACGTGGGTATACAGATGCCAGTTTCCAGACAGATAAGGATGACTCCAAATCACAGTCTGGATACGTATTTACTTTGAATGGAGGCGCAGTAAGTTAGAAAAGTTCCAAACAAGACACTGTAGCGGATTCCACCACGGAAGCGGAATATATCGCAGCTTCGGAAGCAGCAAAGGAAGCAGTCTGGATCAAGAAGTTCGTCTCCGAACTTGGCGTGGTTCCAACCATTGATGATGCAGTGCCGGTTTACTGCGACAACAATGGAGCTATTGCACAAGCAAAGGAACCAAGGTCTCATCAGCGATCCAAACACGTGCTTCGCCGCTATCATCTGATCAGAGAGATTATAAGTAGGAATGACATACAAATTGAGAGAGTTCCCACTGAAAGGAATATAGCGGATCCTTTAACTAAGGCCTTGCCTCAAAGCAAGTTTGAGGGTCATGTTAGAGCCTGTGGTATTGGATACCGTAGCGATTGGCATTAGGCCAAGTGGGAGTTTGTTAGTGATATGAGAGAAGTGTCCTAAGGCAATCGCCTTATGATTGTAAACATTTATTTCAATAAATGATAATTCACTATTTGAGTATACATTTTGTGTATTTGATTGGGATCTTAAACTCATCTACTGAATGTCCGCCATACAGTTCACAGCATAAGAGAATTTGTGATGGGATCACAACTAGTGATTATCTCTAAATGTGCAAATGTGAAGTGTTGGAAATATCCCTAGTCGATGAATTGATAAATACGGACATTATCAGTTCTGTTGAGACTAGCATGGGTTATTCTCTATTCACTGATTCTCACTGGCTGGTGACATTGGGATGTCCAGAGATAAACATGGATGCTAGTTAAGGGAACTAGTTCATTGGAGTGACTAGCTGTAAGACTTCATATGGGAATCTACATGTAGATATGTCAATGAAGATCTTACTGCGGCTTAAGTGCGATGTTCCTTTGACTTGCGGGGTTCAAGTCATCTTGATCATAGAGACTTATACTTTGACATCTTAAGCAAGCATCTCCAAGGAGGTGTGGACCCAGGATGATCGGGTATAAGCCGAAGTGCCCGAAGATGTTTGAACAACCTACAAAGGATTCACCACTCCTTGCGAGGAGATGTATACCCAGGCCTATCGTCGGATTGTTACTCAAAGCCTCTGGCCAGAGCATATCATGTTTAGAGTGAGAGTCTCTAAAATACATGAGAGTAATTAGAAATCCAAAGGACGAGTAAGACATTACTTGGGCTAGGCGTGACGTAGTCAGCCTAGTGGGGACTAACACCATTGACCGTGTCCTGAACCAAGTGGGTATAAGGTGGTGAAGAGAATGGGGCACGATTCATTAGAGCTGCTGAAGGGTTTCAGAATAATTTCTTCTGAGGTCAAACCGTTGATCTTTCGATTAATTGGGGATCATGATGTACTACTAGGTGTCACTCATGATCGTTCTATAATTAGTTAATTATAGACGACCAACATAAATCGAAAGCCTATTTAGTCACACGCACTACGAGTAATCCGAGGGATTTAAAACGAGTTGAAAATTAGATTTTCCGATCAAGAGAAATAAGTCGAATCTGAGTTAGTCAGAGGCGCAATGGAAGCTAAAAATGGCTAAGTCTTTTGAAGGCTTTTCGGGCGAATTAAATGAGTTTGATTCGCGACAGTTCGGGTTGGTTTTGGCCGGCCAAAGAGGGTGCCAAAACCCCTTTGGTGGCCGGCCACAATAAGAGGAGAAAACCAATTAATTTTGGTTTAATTAATAAGATAAATCCAGCGCGATTTATTTTATAAATTATGGATAAATAAATTTGTATAAAGAAATTTATATAAATAAATTTATAGAAATTTATTCTTTTATGGAAGATTAAAATAATCCATGAGTTGGGTTTATTTTAATTTTATAAAATCAATTATGAATTAATTTTTCCATAATAAGAAAGTTTATAAATTTCTTATAAAATTTATTCTATAATTTAAAGAGAAGAGGAATTTGTTTTATTATAAATTAGTTATAATAAAACTTGGTTTAAACGGAATAATTCATAAGAATTTATAAATAAATTTCTTATGATAATTAATTAGTTTTATTATAAAGTTAGTTATAATAAAATTCATAAGAGAATTTATAGGATAAATTTTTTTATGATAATTAATTTGTTTTATTATAAATTAGTTATAATAAGACTAGGCTTAAACGGAATAAGCAATAAGAAAATTTATAAGATAAATTTCTTATAACTAATTCCGTTAATTCCGTTAATTCGGTTTAGAGGGAGACTTAGCAAACGAGTTGCTACTATATAAAGGAACTAAAGGCTAGCCCTTATTCCTAATTAAGAGATTAATAATTCTCTCCCTCTCTCTCTCTTAATCTCTCCTCTATTCTTCCTTCTCCTTCATTAGGGCCAGCGCCCTTCATTGATTTAGGGCTGGCTCCCTCTTGGTTGCTAGGGTCGGCGCACCCTATCAACACCAAGCAAGGTTGGCGTGAGCTAACAAGAAGAAGGAGAACCGAACAAGAAGAAGAAGAAGCGGATAGCGACTCCTCTCCTCCCGGAATTCGATTCCGTTTTCTTCTTGGTTAGTTTCCTATCTTTCCTCTCTTGATTTTTCAAGTTGTGCCTATAGAGAATCTAGTAGTTCTCGTCGGCACAAAACTCGTGACTTTGCGAAGTCATCCCGAAGAGAACTCGGCGTGGACGCGAATAGAGGCGAAGCTTCCAAGGGACGCTACGGTTGGATCTCGTCCCTTACTTCAAGTTACGCGAGGTACTTGGTAAATTAGTTTACTATTCCGCAAAGTTTTATTTTATGATTATGTCAACACACCATAAGATTGCATGCTAGATACGAAGTTAAAATAATTTAGGAAATTATTTTATGCAAATTCTTCCGCTGCACGTAAAAATTTAAAATTTTACGAACTCGTATCCTTGTCGACATGCACCCGGTCCCAACAAGAGTCGACTGGGCTGTCAGGATCTGAGTATGAGTGTTTGTACTCAGGGGCTAAGCCGGGAGGGTTTGAGTGCGGAGAGACTTGTACTCAGGAGTGAAACCCTAGGCTTAGGTGTGTACCAGTCGACTGACCATGGGGCAGTCGACCGGTGTAGGCTGGAACAGGCTGGCAGATTCGAACGTTGTAATATAACGGTCGAATCTGAGTGAGGCCAGGTGACTGCCATTTTGTCAGTTGACTAGTAGCGATTGTTTCAGACTCGAGCCCTATTTAAAGGGACTCGTTTCCTACTTTCTTTTTTGACGAATCTTGTCTTAGTTAAAGGCAAGATAGTAGTCTTTTGTGCTCAGAGAGTTGTGCATGATTGTGGCGAGGTTTCTCCACCCACAAGGAGCGACAGATCTAGCCTGAGGTTATCCGGGGATTGATCCACCGACGGATTCTTGGATTAGTCACCCATCCGGGGTGGATACCAAGTAAATCGGCTTGTTAGCATTGTTATTTCTTGTCCTTTGCATATTATTATTTTCGCTGCGCTAACAATCTTGTAGAGATTCGACGATAAAGTGCTATTCACCCCCCCCCCCCTCTAACACCCTATTCGATCTATCATTACAGTGCTGGAATTAGATGTATCAGGCTCCTTCCCCTCCAGCCGGTGGTGATAATTAGATATGACATGACTTAGATGTGATGATATTGAGATCTTTTGGTTAGACATGTTCTTTTGTTTTATCTTGAACGTAGATAATATCCTAGTATTTTATGGTTGTTGGTTATGAATCTTTGTGGCACTACATATGCTTATGTATGAACTCTATGCTTTTTCTTTAGTATGACTTGTATGATTATTCATCTATCCTGTTGCATTCTATTGTGATTTCTTTTTTATCTAGTTCGAAGTATGCATATTTCATATGTCTGTGTGGTGGATTCATGTTTACCTCGCCGAGAGGTAGTTTGGTTTAGGGAGATTCCTTTAAGGTGGAGCTTCGACTATTTTTACTCCATCTATCTTTTTGTTGTGTGGCAAAGGGGGAGAAATGGAATGGATAAGTTAAATGAGCTCTATGATCATATTTTTTTGCTTTCTGATCATTATATATTTAAAGACCTAACTTAAACAAATTTGCCAAACATCAAAAAGAGGGAGATTGTTGGTGTAATCATGCTTCAAGCATTATTTACTTTTGATGGTTGATTAAATGAGTTTAAGTTAGATAATGTTGGTGATCTAACATAAAAAATGAGTAAGCAGTGAAAATACCCCAGGTTGGTTTTGATGTGATCAACCAATTTAAGTTAGGTCCTGGTGTTTTTAATCCCTCTGTCTAAGTGTGCATGAACTTAGGAGCGGAGGAAGTCGAGCGTAAGACGCAGTGGACGAGAAGGAATGCATGGGGAAGTGAGCCGATGGGCTCGGTGCATCCGAGGGACGCGGAAGCTGTGGAAGAGTACACTGGTGGAGCGAGAAGGATGTGCATGACGTCCGAGGGACGAGAAGCAGGAAGGAAGGACGCTCGAGAGGTGAAAGGACGGAGTTAGGTTCGGATGAGCGTAACTCCGGTTGGCCAAAAATCATCCAAAGAAGACATGTTGAAATTTGGTCTGCGTGCTGCTGACCAAAGGCTTGTCGGGCGCCCATATGTATACGAGCGCCCAGGATCTCGGGCGCCCCTATGCATATAGGCGCCCGATAGTCCATACTTATCAGTCAATCTATCATTTACGACCATTGCGTAGTGGAGAACATCCAGGCTGTTGGGGATCGGTGCGTACGACCAGAGGGAGTAAATAGCCCATTGCCTCTAATGAGTCAGTTTTCTTCCTACACGTGTTAGCAAGCGCAAGTGGAAATATAAACTATAAATAGTAACAATGCTAACATAAACTGTTTACGTGGTTCAGATATAAAGCTCCTACTCTACGACTATCCGTAAGGTGGGCAATCCTGATCCGTCAGTGGATTACTCCCCGGAAAGCCTCCGGCTAGCTCATGTAGCTCCTTGTGGGTGGAGAAACCTCGCCACAACTCGCAACACTCACCTAAGCGCTTAGACTAATAATTGGCCTTTAACCAAAGCCAATTTCGTCAACCCTAGCTAGCCAAACTGAGCTCCCTTAAATAGAGCTCATGACTGAACTAGATGTTACTAGTCGACTGGTGCCAACACTAGTCGACTGGTTCCAATCGAATCCAAACATTACATCCCAACGTTCGAATTCCAACCGACACCAGTCGACTGCACAGAAGATCAGTCGACTGATCTTTTTGTGCCAACTACCAATTAACCGATCCAAGCATCAGTCGACTGTTGGATCGAGAAAACCGATAGAGGGGGGGTGAATATCGGAAAACTTTCCGATTTGCGTAAAGAGCAATTGCACAGCGGAAGTTAAAAAACACAACACAGAGACACAGTCGATTTTACTTGGTTCGGAGCCTGTGTCGACTCCTACTCCAAGGCCCACGGTCGTTGACCGTTTACTTTGGGCAATTCAATATGAAGCGCAATAATCGTTTACAGAATTTAGTTACAAAGTAAGTGCACTAAAATAATAATAAAGAATTGCGCTCTTCGTTACCGACGTCCGGAGTGGATTGACTTTTTCGGGGCAGCGGGACGTCATCGGCTCGAGTGGGAATGTTTCCGGAGCAAGGCACGAGCGTAGAAGAGCTTTGAGACGTTGAGAGAACTGATACATTGAAGCCTTGGTCGAGGGCCCTTTATATAGGGCCAGGAGGCGCCCGGGACGTCGGGGGCGCCCCCCACGTGGCAGTTGATCCGCACAATGCTCGGTCAACACATGATCCCTTTACCTTCGGGATCAGGTTTGAACTGGGCGCCCGGAGCGCACGGGGCGCCCGGATTGACCGGGTCAAACACTTATCAGGCTTCGCTGGCTTCTGGATCGAGGCATGCGCATGGGGGCGCCCGGGACGCAGGGGGCGCCCGGGAGCAGCGGGGGCGCCCGGGAGCACAGGGGCGCCCCGCCCAGCAGTTGTTCGAAGCCTTCTTTTCTTGATTTGTTTTGTATGCACCATGGGGGCGCCCTACTCAGCCATTGCCTCACTCCTTTGAGGCTTTCTGAGCTGCAGACACACGTTCCTTCGGTCCTGCATCCAGGGTTAGTCCAAAACAACACAGAGCAATATTATATTAATTTTATACAGCCTTAGCTGTCTTGGTTCTGACTTTGGTCTCCAAAATGGAGCCCTAGGTCGAACCGACGCCTACTGTTCCCTCGACGGGGAACGCGTCCTCACCTACTCCTCTCGGGAGAATTTACCTGATGTCAACCGTTCCTTTGGTTGGACTTTTGCCTGACGGTCCTTTGTCAGGTCTTGGATGCTGGCAGTCCTTCGCCAGGTGCCTAGCAGTCCTTCGCTAGGGCTTTGTATCCTGGCAGCCCTTCGCCAGGTGCCTAGCAGCCCTTCGCTAGGACTTTGTTTCCAGCAGCCCTTCGCTAGGACTTTGTTTCCTGGCAGCCCTTCGCCAGGTGCCTAGCAACCCTTCGCTAGGACTTTGTTTCCTGGCAGCCCTTCGCCAGGTGCCTAGCAGCCCTTCGCTAGGACTTTTCCTGCACACTTGAGTAACATTGTTAGATCACCAAATAAACTTAACTTTGAATCCATTGCCAATATCAAAACAAGGTTCGATATGGTGCTTCCTGCACCAACAATCTCCCCCTTTTTGATTTATGGCAACACAATTCAAAGTTAAGTAAAAACATATAACAGTTATGCATGACAGTTAAAACCAATCAATCTGAGCAGTGTAAAGTTAAACAACCAATGTAGTTTTGACCTAAAAACCATTGGAGTTTTGAAAAATTTTATTTACCCTGCTACCTTGAAGTATTTTGTTAACATACTTAACTTTGACCTTTCCTCCCCCTTTGACATATATCAAAAACATACATGGGCGAACAAGGTAAAATTTTGAAAAAGTTTTGCAAACCTAACTTTTGTTAAATAACTTTTACTTACAAGGCTTTGCAAAATGAATTTTACTTAGGCAAAAAAACATGCACAAAAGAATTTGAAATACTTAGAAATTTTTGAAGCACTTTTTGAAAAAGAGATAAAGATTAAAACAATTTCTCTCTTTCCTATCTCTCCCCCTTAATGTGAAATTCTTCTTCTAAGTTTTAAACCATTTCTAAGATAACCTTTCTAAAAATTTAATTTCTACTCTCCCCTGTGGCCATATATCAATAACAAAATATATTTTAAATGAAGTTTTTTTTTAAAAAAAAATTTATGTATCAGAGCCTATGAGTTTTGAAAACATAAAAATACTTAGCATAATTCTTGAAAGTATAGCAAAAAAAACTTTCAACTGCACCAACAAAACTCCACAAAAAATATTTTATATTTGTAGGCAAATCTTTTAGAAACTTCATGCACTTAGAACACTATTTCCTTTACAAGTATTAGTACTTTTCAAAACATTATACTTTGAAAAATAGAAGTACTTTTGAAGATTATGCATTAAAAAAAATTAATTTTATTTTGAATACTTGACTTGATTTCTTTTCCAATCTGACACAATCCTAGGAAACCTTGTTAACTACAAGGACATTTTCCTAAGTGTCCTGGAAAATTTTCAACCCAAGTAAATATTATTTCAAAAGGTATTTCAAAAATAATTTTATAAGCCACAAAAACATAATATTATTTTGTAAGACAAATGTTTTCGACACAATTTTGAAAATAGAGTGTATGAAAACATATTATTTAGAAATATTTAATAACTCTTTTAATTTGACCTCCCCCTAAACTTGATACAGTCCTTGGAAGCTTGTTGACTACAAGTATTCTTCCTCTGAGTTCTTAGGGTTCAGTTCAGATCAAAAGAATTTATTTAACAATTTCAAAACAAATAATTACCAAAAACATTTCAGAGTCCTTGTAGATCATGAAGTGGACCTTCCTCCGTGTCTTTAGGGTTTATTAAAATTAAAAGAATAATTTTGAATAACCTTCTAAGTATGATAATTTTCCAAACAGAAAGTAGTATACGAAGGTTTTTGAATCAATTTTTGAAAACCTTATCGAGATGATAATAAGATTTAGAACATAAGGTTTTTGAAAAAACATTTAAAATATTTGAAAAGTATTAAAAGAAACTCCCACTATATCCGACACAGTCTGACTTTTATCTAAGTTTCTTAAGGGGTTTCAGTGTTGAGCAGGTTTAACTATGTTGACTAGGATTGACTATTTTGACCAAGTTTGACCAATCAATGACTAAAACAAAACAAGCCCTAGATTATATTTAAAACGAGTCTATTGATGATATTAAACATGAAATTTCAAAAAACGTTAGAATTGAAAGAGTAGGGTACCGTAAACTGAAAAAAATAGAGATAATTTTGAATAACTTTTGAAAACTTTTTTTTATTTAAAAGGATAGTGAATTATGCTTTTAGGTCCTAGACGTCTCACCCATTTCTATATGGTCAAGCATGTTAACCTTATGGGTTGTGTGAGACAAATATTTTAATTTTGAAAGTAAATGATTGACAATAATTAAATTGAATTTTGAGAATAATTAATTCAGTTGAATTTGAGAATAATTAATTGAATTATTTTGAATTTGATTAAATTGATTTAATTAAAATTTAATAGAATTTAATTGATTTAATTAAGATTTAATTGAATTTAATTGATTTAATTAAGATTTAATTGAATTTAATTGATTTAATTAAGATTTAATTGAATTTAATTGATTTAATTGAATTTAGTTGATTTAATTAAGATTTAAATGAATTTAATTGATTTAATCAAGATTTAATTGAATTTAATTGATTTAATTAAGATTTAATTGAATTTAATTGATTTAATTAAGATTTAAATAAATTTAATTGATTTAATCAAGATTTAATTGAATTTAATTGATTTAATTAAGATTTAAATAAATTTAATTGATTTAATTAAGATTTAATTGAATTTAATTGATTTAATTAAGATTTAATTGAATTTAATTGATTTGATTTTGATTTAATTAAGATTTGATTTAATTTAATTGATTTGATTTTGATTTAATTAAGATTTGATTTTGATTAATCTGAAATAGTTGGTTGGGTTGGACTCAAATTTTAGGTCCTAAGCATCTCACCCATTTCTAAGTGACAAAACAGGATATCCTTAACTGTTTTGTGATATGCATATTTTAATAGAAAGATTAATTTTGAAAAGTTAAATTAATTTTTTAAACCCAATTTCAGTTTATTTTGAAAGAGATATTTGGATCTAAAATTAACTGAAAATTTGTGTTAGATTTGAATTTAACAAAGAGTAAATTGAATTTGAATTTCAAAAATTGGCTTCCAGGTCTTGGCGAGGCACAAGGCCTTCTTTGGCCGTAGCCTTATTAGATCATCAACCCTTTCCTAGACAAAGCCTTTTAGTGAAATTTCATCTTCAAAATTACTTTTTGGTAAATTCTGGTCTAACTAGTTTGGGCCTTGGATCGGTAGCTTCGGCTAGTTCCGCCTGGATGGCTTCCCTAACGTACTATCATCTCACCTCCACCCAATACTATGTTGTTCAAATTTCAATTAATTGATTTAGTCCTTACACTAACCAATCCTAATTCTAAGCAGAAAAATAAAAAGAAACACATAATTAAAACAAATAATTATCTAAGTAAGGTCACAATTGGAGTAATACTCCGGATTTTCAAAATCAGCAAGATTATGAATTAAATTTTCTAACTTATTAACCTTATGTTTTAGGGTTTCATTTTCTTGTTTCAATTTTCTGAAGTTTGCTTTAATTAAGTTACATGAATCAATCACATTATTCAAGGTAAATAACGGATTTTCAAATATTGTAAATTTACCTTTGTCGATCGTTTGTCCGGCATTCTTGGTAGCTCTTTTATCTGTGCATTCACGTTGGTAATGCCCGAACTCCTGGCACTTGAAGCATTGGATGCGACTTTTGTCCCTTTGTGCTTTTGGAACTGGTTCCTTTGTCGCCATTGGTGGTGTCGTTTGAATCTTACGAGCAGGACACTCACTTTGGTAGTGCCCTCTCTCCCTGCATGTGTAACAAATTACATGATTTTTAAAATCTGATTTTACACTTTTACCTTTTTGTTCCTTATTGGGAATCTCCCCCTTGATTCTTGCCGCCTTGGATTTAGACTCATCTTCCGATTCCGTGTCTGAGTCGGACTCGGGTACTGGTTGAAGCTCTTTCTTTGGTGGTTCTTTTGGAGTTTTCCCTGCAATGGAATTTATACCTTCCTCGACTATTACAATATCTGTTTGATTATTTAATTCAAATTTTGAAAAGAATTCAAAACTAGTTACCGTCTCAGTCAATTCGTCGTCTGATTCTGGTTCGACTTTCGACTCTGGTTCAGACTCTGACTCGGTTGTTTGTGCTTGGACCGAAAGGGCAAGATAACTTACCTGATCTTCTTCTTCATTTGAGATCTCTTGATGAAGATTAATCAATTTTTCCCAGATTTCTCTAGCACATCTGCACGGACCTACTAGCTTGAGTTGCTCCTTGGTTAGGCCACATTGTAAGATTGCAGTTGCCCTTGCATCGGTCTCAATTTGATTGAGGGCGTGTTCATCCAGTTTGTCCCACTCGATTGATGACTCGTCTTCTATGGGAAACGAGAATCCCGTTTGGATGATCTGCCATAAGTTCATGTGGGCCTTCAAAAGGGACTCCATTTGACATCTCCAAAACGTGAAGTTCTCGTCGGAGAATAGTGGTGGACGTGCACTGTTCCACTCTTGGTTGGCCATTTAATATAAACCTTGCACACAAACAAAATAACAAATAATTGTACCAAGACTTGGTCTTGGATTAGTAGTGCGGGAGAAGCAAAAAAAAAATTAGCCGAAAAAAATTTTTTGCGCGACTTTCGAGGCAGAATAATAATAAAATAATAAAAATAATTTATGACAAATTTTTGAAAATGTTGATTTTGTCAATTCTGATTAATAATGACAAGGTAAGAATTTAATGTTTGAAAAAAGATTTTGCTCGAATTAAAGTAGCACGAATTTCGAGAAAAATAATAAAATAATAATAAAAAAGTTTATGACAAATTTTCAAAAATTGATTATTTTAACAATTCTAACTTACGGTGAAAAAATGAGAATTCAAAATTGAAAAAGGCGAAAAAGATCGAGTGGTGTTAATTAAAAAAGAAAAAAAATAAAATGAAAAAAAATTCATAAATCCGAAAAACTCTCAAATTGGTGGTTGCACCAAATTTGAGCTTCCCCGCTCTGATACCACTTGTTGGATCGAGAAAACCGATAGAGGGGGGTGAATATCGAAAAACTTTCCGATTTGCGTAAAGAGCAATTGCACAGCGGAAGTTAAAAAACACAACACAGAGACACAGTCGATTTTAAAAAACACAACACAGAGACACAGTTGAATTTTTCGGGGCAGCGGGACGTCGTCGGCTCGAGTGGGAATGTTTCCGGAGCAAGGCACGAGCGTAGAAGAGCTTTGAGACATTGAGAGAACTGATACATTGAAGCCTTGGTCGAGGGCCCTTTATATAGGGCCAGGGGGCGCCCGGGACGTCGGGGGCGCCCCCCACGTGGCAGTTGATCCGCACAATGCTCGGTCAACACTTGATCCCTTTACCTTCGGGATCAGGTTTGACTGGGGCGCCCGGATTGACCGGGTCAAACACTTATCAGGCTTCGCTGGCTTCTGGATCGAGGCATGCGCATGGGGCGACCAAGACGCAGGGGGCGCCCGGGAGCAGCGGGGGCGCCCGGGAGCACGGGGGCGCCCCGCCCAGCAGTTGTTCGAAGCCTTCTTTTCTTGATTTGTTTTGTATGCACCATGGGGGCGCCCGGGACGCTTCGGGCGCCCTACTCAGCCATTGCCTCACTCCTTTGAGGCTTTCTGAGCTGCAGACACACGTTCCTTCGGTCCTGCATCCAGGGTTAGTCCAAAACAACACAGAGCAATATTATATTAATTTTATACAGCCTTAGCTGTCTTGGTTCTGACTTTGGTCTCCAAAATGGAGCCCTAGGTCGAACCAACACCTACTGTTCCCTCGACGGGGAACGCGTCCTCACCTACTCCTCTCGGGAGAATTTACCTGATGCCAACCGTTCCTTTGGTTGGACTTTTGCCTGACGGTCCTTTGTCAGGTCTTGGATGCTGGCAGTCCTTCGCCAGGTGCCTAGCAGTCCTTCGCTAGGGCTTTGTATCCTGGCAGCCCTTCGCCAGGTGCCTAGCAGCCCTTCGCTAGGACTTTGTTTCCTGGCAGCCCTTCGCCAGGTTCCTAGCAGCCCTTCGCTAGGACTTTGTTTCCTGGCAGCCCTTCGTCAGGTGCCTAGCAGCCCTTCGCTAGGACTTTGTTTCCTGGCAGCCCTTCGCCAGGTGCCTAGCAGCCCTTCGCTAGGACTTTGTTTCCTAGCAGCCCTTCGCCAGGTGCCTAGCATCCCTTCGCTAGCCCTTCGCCAGGTGCCTAGCAGCCCTTCGCTAGGACTTTGTTTCCTGGCAGCCCTTCGCCAGGTGCCTAGCAGCCCTTTGTTTCCTGGCAGCCCTTCGTCAGGTGCCTAGCAGCCCTTCGCTAGGACTTTGTTTCCTGGCAGCCCTTCGCCAGGTGCCTAGCAGCACTTCGCTAGGACTTTGTTTCCTGACAACCCTTCGTCAGGTGTCTAGCAGCCCTTCGCTATGACTTTTCCTGCACACTTGAGTAACATTGTTAGATCACCAAATAAACTTAACTTTGAATCCTTTGCCAATATCAAAACAAGGTTCGATATGGTGCTTCCTACATCAACATCGACTGCCAAAACCCTAAACCTAAGGTTTCCCTTCCCGAGTACAATTCTCTCAGCACTCAGACCCTCACAACTCAGCTAACTCTTCACCTAGCAGTCTCGACCTATTGCCTTCAAGCCTTCTTCGACTTTGTCTCTCGTCCCTCGGATGCATACAAGCTCGCGGCTCATCATCATGTCATCCTTCGCGTATGCCTCGAAGTGCACTTCTCTCGGCTCATCGTTTTTGCTTTGTCCACGGTCCCTCAGATGCATACAAGCCCACGGCTTGTCTCCTCATGTCATCCTTCACCGGACCCGAAGTCGTCCAGCTAAGCCTATCTGTATCCTGTAAACCTGTACACTCACATACACATATCAAATATAAGGGTGAACCTAATTTAAACCCTTTGCCTAAACATCAAAACGCATGGTCACTCCGGACCATAGATTGCTCCAACACATGCCACGTGTCAGGCACCCTGGAGCACTCGAGTGGCCCAGTACTACCACATCAGCAAACGGATAAGTTTGTCCAGGACTATAAATAGGCCCCTAGAGCTTAGTTTTAATTCACTCATTCATCTCAAGCATTAGCAAACAAGTTTTGTATAGTTTTCATTTCCTTTTCTGAACTTTTTCTTATGTAAGAGGTTTCTCCTCCCGAAGGAGTTTATTCAGGAGATACGAGCTATATTCTGCCTTGGATTAGCAACCTCCCTGGTTGCAAACCAAGTAAAATTCCAACTGCATCTTTCTTTTATGTTTGCTATATTTTTAATGTTAGTTATTATTTAGGTTAACTAACTAACATCACTGTTTAAGATGAAACAAAAGATAGAGTTTTCTAGTTTCAGGGGCAATTCACCCCCCTCTTACCGATCTTCGATTACCGTCAATTGGTATCAGAGCAAGGACGCTCTAGAAGGACTAACCACTATCTGAAACAATCTACAAAATGGTCGGACCAGTCATCTATCCGCCAATGTTCGAGGGGGTGTTTTCGAATTAGAAATGCAAGACGCAGGTATTTTTCAAAACAGATTTAGATTTATTGTTAATAATGAAAAACGATTTTGTAGTTCCCAAAAACGTCGATGACAAACCCAAAGACGAAAGCCTTTGGACAAAGAAGAAACAAGCGGACTTTGTAGCAAACGGGAAAGCAGAATTTCATCTGCTAACCGTTCTATCGTCACAAGAAGTCAATCGAATTGGGACCTACGCATTAGCAAAAGACCTTTGGGAAAAATTCTTGGAGTTGCACGAAGGAACCTCGGAAGCAAAGTTGACACGACGAGATATCCTTCGAAACCAACTCACCAACCTCCAGAAGGAAGAAGGAGAGACGGTGGCACAGCTGCACGCGAAGATAAAAGAATTGATCACTGGACTCACGAATCTCGGAGAAACAATAACTAACCGAGATGCTCAAAGGCATGCGTTAAACACATTTCTAAGAACCTCGGAGTGGACGTCTATAATAGATTCTTATTATATCTCTCAGAACTTAGAGGTAAGTGCTCTAGAAAAGTTATTTTGTACTTTAGAACTTCACGAGTCTCAATGTATAGGAAATGTAAGAAAAATAAATAATATCACACTAAGCACGAGAAGGATCCAACATGAGGAGGAGTCTTCAGAAAATGATGAAAACGCAACGTATATGGTAAGAAAGTTGTCTAAATATTTTAAAACTAAAAAATGTAATATGGTGCAGGGTAAGAAGTAAAGGAAAATCCGCTGCTACAACTGCAATGAAGAAAGATATGTGAAGGAAAACTGCCCTAAAGGGAAAAATAAAGGAAAAGGGGCACCAAACAATGGACTTGCTCTGATGACTTCATACCAGGAAGATGAGAGCATCGATGAAGGGGGAGCCACATCAAGGGACAGCACCGATGAAGGAAGAACTTCAAATTTCAAAAAGGATATGGTAAGTAAGGTATATCTTCTACCTCCTGACCAACTATATTCTAGTATTAAACAAATGACAAAATCCATGTGTAAACTAAAAAATAAAAATGTAGAATTAAAAAGAAAATTATCTTCATCATGTCCATTGGAAATGTATGATAAGTTAAAATATGAAAATGAAATTTTGAAAGTTCAAATTGAGAAATTACAAAATAACTATGCATGTTCAAACTATTCTAGAAATTCAAAAATTAGATATTTTAGTAAACTTAATGTTGGTGCAAGTTGCATCAATGATGTTCCTCTTTAAGTGTTTTAATGTTTGACAATACACTTAAGTCAGTGATACATTGAATAGACAAAGGGGAGTAAGAGAGAAGTAACCTAAGTTGAAGAAAAGTCCTAGTTAATCTAGGTATCGGAATCCTAAGACCTAGCGAAGGGCTGCTAGGCACCTAGCGAAGGGCTGCTAGGTATCGTAACCCTAAGACCTAGCGAAGGGCTGCTAGGCATAGAAGACCTAGCGAAGGGATGCTAGGCACCTAGCGAAGGGCTGCTAGGCATAGAAGACCTGGCGAAGGACTACTAGGCACCTGGCGAAGGATTGCTAGGTAATGAAGTCTTGGTCCAAGGGACTGAGCAACTTAGCTGAGCGATGACTAAGGACAGGAGTAGAGACCGGTCGGGGTTCGGGCGTCTCGAGATCCGGAGTAATCGGAGGCTAAGCAAAAGTCCACCCGAAGGACTGGGTGGCAACTGTCTCCTGAAAGGAGTAGGTGAAGGGCGAGTTCTCGGGGATGGGAACTTGTGCCGGTTCGACCTAGGGTTTCGTGGAAATCCGAAGTCAGAACCAAGTCCTTAAGGCTAATATTATATGAATATATGCTTTGTGTTTATGTATCTTGCAGGTGCCAAGATTGGAAGACAAAGCAAGCAAAAAAAATCAGGTTGCAGCCTTTGAAGTAGGGCGCCCCCATCATCTAGGGCGCCCCCAACAGCCAGGGCGCCCTGAGCCAAAGAAGAAAAACTGTAGTTTGTGATGTAAGCAGAATAGGTGTCAAGCGGGGCGCCCGGAGCGTCCGGGGAGCCCGGGTTCAAACCTGTGTTTGCTGTTTCGTGTCAGAAACACAGATAAGCCTTTATGGGGGCGCCCGGGAGGTCCGGGGCACCCTGGTCAAAGGTTTTATCAGCTGCGGTGAGGTCGGGGCAGGGATAAGGTTTGACCGGGTTTTTCGGGGCGCCCCCAGCGTCCAGGGCATATAAGGGGCTTCGACCCCTCTGCTTCAACAACAACTGCCAAGTAACATTCCAGAGCGATTCTGATTATTCTGACCGATGAAAACATGCTAAAGACGAGGCTCTACGACCGGGAGGCTCCAGGAGGAAGTGCGCGGCACTTCGGAGATCCATATTGGCCGAGCTTCATACTTGTTCTGTTCGGTTCACTTTAATTATACTGTAGTTATTTTTCTATATTTCTTATTGCAATTATTGTACTGTAAGACGGGTTTCTCCGCCTCCAGAAATTTCGGAAAGGAGACCAATAGTGGACTCACGCCGAGTACATAGGCCTTGGACGTACTGACCCAGGGGGGTCGGGAACCAAGTAAATAAATCCCGCGTGTCCCTTGTTGTGTTTTGTTCTGTTCTTTATTTTTATATTTTCCGCTGCACTAATGCTCTAAGTCTAGAACGAACAAAAATCCTACGAAGTTTTCAACGAAAGATTTACGATCGATATTCACCCCCCCTCTATCGACGGCACCGGTCCTACACTTAATTGATATTTTAGATTTCATAGGGGTCAAATTGTAAAATTCCTAAATTATATATTCCATCTAAGTTTCTGATAAATCCTGTTGGTAAAAATTTGTATTGGGTTCCTAAATACGTCTTAAACTGTTAGATTTATTTATAGAGATTAAATTTATTTTGGTAATTAATATCTTATCTTATTAAATATTTTTTATTGGTTAACGATTTGAAAAAAAAATTTGATAAAGTTTGCTTTGTCTTATCTACAAATAATTTTTTTTTCGTTCGAAAATGAGTTTTAAATAAATTTAAGTTTCATTATTTTCACTTATAACAATTTTTTTTGGAAATCATTTTTTTCTAACTTTTATGTTCGCAATTAGACTTAGCATTTTAAAAAAAAATCATGCAAATTTTGAAAACTTAGATTTCATAAATCTTTTCGAAAAATTTACGAAAAAATTTGGATTATTTTTATGTATTTCCCTTAAAATTTTAAGTTTTTTTATGTGATCAAAGGGAGAGAAGCATTAAGTTAAGGGGTAGACTCTAATTTTAAAATTTCTTTTTAGTGCTTACACTGTTATATACTGATTCATATTATTTTATGTTTGTTTCCTCTAACTTAACTCGGGTTGATACACATCAAAAAGGGAGAGATTGTAAGTACCCCGGCTTGGTTTTGATGTAGTCAACCGATTTTAGTTAGGTCATGGTGTTTTTAATCCCTCTATCTAAGTGTGTAGGAACTTAGGAGCGGAAGAAGTCGAGCGTAAGATGTAGTGGATGAGAAGGATTGCACGGGGAAGTGAGCCAAAGGGCTCGGTGTATCCGAGGGACGCGGAAGCTGCGGAAGAGCGTCAGTAGAGCGAGAAGGATGTGCGCGACGTCCGAGGGACGAGAAGCCGGCAGGAAGGACACTCGAGAGGCGAAAGGTCCAAGTCGAGATCTGGTGAGCCTAACTCCGGTTAGTCAGAAATCACCCAAAGAAGACCCGCTGAAATTTGGTCAGCATGCTGCTGACCAAAGTCTTGTCGGGCGCTCGTATGTATATGGGCACCCGGGATCTCGAGCGCTTGAGCACTCGGGCGCCCCTGTGCATACAGGCACCCGATAGTCCATACTTATCAGCCAATCTACTATTTGTGATCGTTGTGCAACAGTTAACATCCAGGCCACATGTCCGACGCCCTGGAGCACTCGGGCACCCCAGTACTTCCACATTAGCAAACGGATAAGTTTGTTCAGGGCTATAAATAGACCCCTAGAGCACAGTTTCAATTCACTTATTCATCTCAAGCATTAGGCCCCTAGAGCTCAGTTTCAATTCACTCATTCATCTCAAGCATTAACAAGCAAGTTCTGTATAGTTTTCATTTCCTTTTCTGAGTTTTTTCTTGTGTGAGAGGTTTCTCCGCTCGATAGAGTTTATTCAGGAGATACGAGCTATATTCTGCCTTAGATTAGCAACCTCTCTAGTTGCAAACCGAGTAAAATTCCGACTGCCTCTTTCTTTTAAGTTTGTTATATTTTTAATATTATTTATTATTTGCTTTAACTAACAAACATCTTTGTTTAAGACAAAACAAAAGATAGAGTTTTCTATTTTCAGGGGCAATTCACCCCCTCTTGCTGACCTTCGATTATCGTCAAACAGGTACAAAAAAAATATCCAAGTATGGACTTAGTAAAGGAAGTCCAAGAAGATTGTCTTGGCGGATGAAGTCCCGGAGGTGCAGTCTCTTGGCAAAAAAAGACTTAGCATGACAAAGCTGAGGGAAGCACTTCAAGGCAAGCGCAAGGATGAGGACTTGAGGGTCGGAAGCATCCTAAGGGCGCAAAGCTAATGGAAGGTGTTTGAAGGCATAAGTCTACGCTAAGGGAGGGCGGCAATGTCACAATCATGAGGTATCAGTCGACTGATAAGAGAATCAGTTGAATGATACACCAAATAGAGAAATCAGTCGACTGATAAGAAGATCAGTCGACTGCTATGCAACATTGGACCAAACAGAGAGATCAGTCGACTGATATATTACTGTTGCAGGCTAACGGCAGACAATCGAATGCAATCTTCAGTGACCATTGAAGATCTTCAGTGACCATTGAAGATCATCAGTCGACTGATATCATCAGTCAACTGATGATGATATCAGTCGACTGATATCATCAGTCAACTGATGATGATATCAGTCGACTGATGTTGAGAGCAGTACAAAAGCATATTTTAGAGCTTGAAGAACATATAACTTGATCTTCTCATTTTTTCTTACACGTTCTGAGATTTCCAAACTTACAAAGTTTTAATCTTCCTCCAAAATCACTCTTATCATGTAAGAGAAAGAGATCATCTTGTAAGGGTTTCTCCACCTTCAAGCTTAATTTGAAAAGGAGAAGAGCATAGTGAAGATTAGTTGATTGGGTGTGTGGATCCTTGGATTAGTCATCTCAAGGAAGTGGGAGATCAAGTAAATCAAGGAAGCTAGCATTGTTTTAATTGTTTTTTATTTTATCTATATTCTTTTGTGCTTCCGCTAACAATTTGTAGACAAAATCGAAGAGAAGTTATTCACCCCCCCTCTAGCTAGATGCAAAAGTCCTAACACTGTAGTAGACTTATGAAAATGTGTAGACTGACGAATAGGATTATCCACAATCTCACCAGGTGATAGAACAATCGCAGGAGGGGGGAGGAGATGTCTCAAGATTATCAGATTCAATGGAGCTATCATACGGAAGAGTAGTTGTGGGAGAGGCTTCATCGGTGTCGATACTAAAGGGATCAATACGAATAAGATCTGCATGTGTCATATTATGTGATATAGGAGGTATGGAGAAAAAGGGAATATGCTTAAAAAAACACAACATAATGAGAGATATATAATTTTTTACTGACTGGATCAAAACAACGATATCTCTTTTGACCAACACCATAACCAAGAAAGACACACAAAGTAAACTTAGAGGATAACTTATCACGCTCGACGTGTAGTCACAGAACAAAACAAGTACAACTAAAAACACGTAAAGATGAATAATTAGAAGCATGACCATATTTTTTTTAAAAGGAAACAAACCTGAATTATGAGAAATTGAAATCCTATTAATTACATGAGTAGCAGTAAGAATTGTTTTTCCCCAAAAAAACACTAGGAACATTTGCAGACAATAAGGATGAGCGGGTTATCTCAACAAGATGTTTATGCTTTCTTTTGTAATCTCATTCTGTTAGGTATTTCTCAACACGAGGTTTGATGTATAATACCTTCTGATGCAAGTAAATGAGAAAAAGCATTGAAAGTATACCCCTCCCCCCAAATTATAACGAAAACACTTGATAACAACTGAATATTGAGTTTTGACAAGAGCTTTAAAGTCATTAAAGATGATAAGATAATCAGATTTATGTTTCATAAGATAAACCCAAGCATAACAAATGCAATCATTAATAAAAGAAATATAGTATCTTGATTCCCCTTTTGTAGCAATAGGAGAAGGCCCTCGTACATCGGAATGCATAAAATCAAAAGGATTAGGAGAAAAAGATAGACTTTTATTGAAAGGTAACGCAGATACTTTTGCCAGTTTACAACCACTACAATCGAAAATATCATGACTTTTTAAATATCATAATACTCCAGATGATGTTAAAAATGGTAAACGGGAGGTTGAAATATTACCTAGACGAGTATGCCATAAATAGAAATCAGAAGAAGAACAACTCAACCGGTAAGATGACAAATTGGCACCAAAATCTACAACACCTAGTACTTGGAGTTGATCCAATACATAGAGTCCCCCTTGCCTACGGCCTGCCCCAATCACCTTCTGAGATTACGGGTCCTGCATATAACAATTGGATGAAGAGAAAAAGATTACATATCCAGACATACACAATTGACTTATAGAAACAAGACTAAGTGTAAGACTAGGAATATAATAAACATGAGGAAGAGACAAGTAAGTTGTAACAATAGAACCAACACCTACTAATGATATTTAAGTACCATTAGCAGCCACAATTGATAAAGATGAGTTAGGAGACAAAGATATAAAAGACGACAGGTTAGGTGGCATATGATGAGAGGCTTCAGAATCGATCCACAAGGAAGAAGATATACCTAATGTATCAGAAGATGACAAACCTATATGAGAAGAAGCAGACATGACAGAAGATTGTGAAGCAAGGAACTGTTAAAACTGTTCAAGCATATATGGATCTAAAGAGGGAGCAACCACTGCATTACTAGATTGAGGTAGTCGATTATCAAATTTCCATGAAACATGTTGATATAGCACTGGTGGTTGTTAAGGTCGTTGTTGCTAATATTACTGCCGGAGTAGTCGTTTACCTTTGTTCAATAATAATGGACACTGAGATTTCAAGTGTCTTTTGTTTTTACAATAAGTGCATTCATCATTAGAAACATTCGAAGTAGATCTATTTTGAGTATGAGGTGGAGGTTGTTGTGGTGCTGCAAAAATTGATGGCTAGATGGTGTAATAGTTCCTTTATTAACCTGAGACTTAAAGCGAATCTTCTCTACAAGCAATTCATGTACCACTGAATCTACGGAAGGGAGAGGATTACGATGCAAAATTATTCCATGCAATCCTTCAAAACCATCACAAAGAGCTATCAAGAATTTGACCAAACGTTATTGTTCTCTATAAGCTGAGAATACTCATAATTTTGAGGATTTTGTAAGTGTGAGCTGGTCCCATAGTTTTGACATAGCAGAATAAAAGTCTTGGATATCCAAATCTTGCTGCCGGAGTGTGTAAATATTTGTTTTTAATTGATATTATTTGGCAAAGTTAGACTACGTGTATAACCTTGCCAGATGAACCCAAACCTCTTTGACAGTCTCGTACTTAGCCAACTGAGCACCAATGGAGTGTGTAACAGGATTATTGATCCATGTCATAATCTTCGCATTATCAGTCTCTCAAATATCCATCTACTTTTCATAATCAGCAACATTGTTATCCGTAGGTTTATCTCGCACACCTGAAATATATCTCCACATAGATTTTCTACACAAGAAATTTTTCATAACATATCCCAATACGAATAATTTTTTCCATCCAATTGGACACTAATCAATTGAAGTGAATCATCTGTTCGATCACTCATGGTAACAGAACAAATAGTGCTCATATTATAACTAAATAGTGAAATGAGGCCAGAAGCTCTACAAGTGGCCATTGAGGCCTACGACATTCCGGCCGAGATAGCGGTGGTGATCCCTAGAGTGGACCAGACGCCGATGGAACCTCCCATACGTTTTGTTACCTTCTTTCTGGGTCAAGTAGAGTCAGGACTCCGTTTCCCAATTCCTCCTTTCTTCATGAATGTGACCTCCTATTTTGGTATCCTTCTCCACCAGATGGATCCCAATGTCTTTGCTCAGATGGGCGGGGTATACCTTATTTTTAAACTCTATGACATTCCTCTGACCCCTCGCCTTTTCCATTCCTTCTTCGTTCCGATTGGCTCGCGAGGGGCGTTTAGCTTTACAGAGCGCCCAAGCCATAGGTTCTTAGGAGGATTCCCTTCTTCCCATAAAGGGTGGAAGGAGAAGTTTTTCTTCATCCGACTTCCCCACAGTCCTTTCAGCTCCCATCGCTGGACGGAGGATCTGCCTGCTCCCCCTATACTAGGGAATTTTTTACATGATCCCGCCTACCAGCGAGCTAGGAGCATTCTCTTCGGCATGGAGTTCAGCGGCCTGGGCCTAGTCCAGAGCGAGGAGCTCATGTACTGAGCAGGTCTCAGCCTTAAAGTGACCCGCATCAGCCTCAGCCTTGGTAAGTTTCCTTTTTTCATCAATGCATGTTAATTCTAACTGATGTTCTGTTGTTTGTCTTTTGCAGAGGACATCATGCTCTCCAAGGTGATGCACCGACTCATCAAGTGGGATGAAGCCAACAAGGGGACCCTGGATCCCCCTCCCATCCCTCTCGCCTCGCCCTCTGCTTCAACCGAGTCCTCGGAGGGGACTGTCGAATCCTCCAGTGAATATGTCGCGCCAGAGCAGACAGAGGTTCCTGTTGTGCCTCAGACACCTACCGATCAAGGGACTCCGGGTGTGTCTGCCAGCCCAGGGACCAGCGTCCCTTTGGGGGCAGATCCACCTCTTGCTACTGTCCATACGGGGGAGGCCGCAGAGAGGTCATCACCTCCCGCCGACCCACAAATACCCAAACTCTTTGGGCGGCATAAGAGAAAAATCCCGGAAGGCCTATCTCCGAGAAGGAAAAGGTTGCGCCCCCTTAGCCTGAGCACGCTCCCTTCCATCCCTGAGGAAAGCATGCCTACCTCCGATGATGAGGATGTCGCCCCGCTGTCTCCACCTTCCCAGCCGGCTACCTTTATGGAGACAGGCGGTCCGACCCTTGGTTCCTCCCCGGTCGATCCTTCCGAGGCCCCGAGAGGCAAGCAAGCATTGCCAACCAACCCTCGGATGCAACTCGACCACCTACGCAAAAGGCTTGACGCGGCCTCGGAGGCTGTCATGCAGTCTTTCCCACTGGTGTAATTTAAGGAGGTCCCCGCCAAGGGCATTTCTCGCGAGAGGGCCTCCAGTTCGGAGGATGATTCTGGCCCCTCTACAGTGCCACCTGGGGCTCCCACTGTCCAGCCACTCCCCCCGCGTAAAGACCCCTTATCCTCTATGAGCCAGGTTGACCCTCCGAGAAGTCAAGGAGTCTCCGGAGGGGAAGTCGTGCGGGTCTCCGCCGGGCCTCTCACTACCTTTCGTGAGTCTCTTTTGAAGGTAAGTGTTCCCTGTTCCATAGGTTATTTCCTCTCCTATTTTATAACTCTTTTGTACTATAATTGGCAGCTCAAGACTGCCTGACAGCCCGCAGCGGCTTGTACGCTTGGTCGGAGATTGAGGCCTTGACCCGTCGATAGGGATGGAAATAGGTCAGGCGGCCTGTTAGGGGCCTGTGGCCTGGCCTGGCCTGACCTGTTTAGAAATAGGATAATATTCAGGCCTGTTTCAAAGCCTGTTTTTCTTATCAGGCCAGGATTAAGCTCAATATAAAGACTACCAAGCCTGATATGCTGGCCTGGGCCTGTTAAGATTAGATACATATGTATTTATTTGTAGGCCTGACCTGTTTGAGGCCTGTATAATGCAAGACCTGCTTTGAGGTCTGTATGATGCAAGACCTGTTAAGGTTGGTTTTCATCCTGTTTAATGCTTTGGCTTGTTGGCATGTATAAAGTGTTTTAATTTACAGACTTGGTAAACAGGCCGCAGGCTAGGCCAAGCTATTGAACAGACCATGCTTAGGCCAAGAACAAAGCCTATAACAGGTCACAGGCCAGGCTCAGGCCATTTTGTTACTATACAGGCCTGGCCTGTTAAGAAAAAGCCTGGCCTGGCATGACCTGTTTCCCTCCCTACCCGCCGAGCACTGAGAGCAAAGGTCACAGGCGACCATGAGCATAGAGCGGGACTCATGCAAGCGGGGGTCAGCAAAGTTCTCCGAGCGAATGTGGAGCATCAACTGGACGCCCTGCTATCAATGGAGTCTTCCCTACAAAGTTCCCGGTGTTGGGAACGTTTTGTTGGGATCTCCCGGCACCAAAACACAAAACGCAATGGAAACAAGATCCCTCGGGCGATCCATGCGAAAGAAAAACTCGTACGAAGTTCATCTATCTAATAAATCTATCTACAATGTATACCTTTGGAGCGTGCCCTTTCATTTATCCCGCTCGTCCAAGATGCGCCGGATCTCTTGCACGTTCAAGTGTCCGTGCCTCTATTCGTATACACACGGACACAATCTCTCAACTTCGGAAAGAACTACCTTAGTTGTGCTAGCAACTTGAGGTAGTTCACAAGACAACCAAGAACCCACAAGGGTTTCGGCCAAGAGGGAGAAGAGGAAGAAGAGAGGAAGGGAAGAAGGGAAAGCTCTCACTTGTCATTCAAAATGACTAGACTCTCTTTTATACTCATCCCATGAATATGAAGAGTCTTTTGTCTCTTTGATTTCCCTTCATTAAAGCGAATAAAGAGCACATCTTTTCATGTGACTCTTCACCTTCTCTTTATCTAATGAAGAGAGACTTTTCTCTTTCCTTCATTAAACACTTTAATGAATTCCCCCTGCAATTCCGATCGGGCCTCTCGGGGTTCCGACCAGGTCTCTCGACCAAGTCTGCCGAGCAAGTCACCGAGCTCCCGACCCAGTCTGCCTAGCTCCCGACCTAGTCTGCCGAGCGCCGAGCTCCCGACCTAGTCTGCCGAGCGCTGAGCTCCCGACCCAGTCTGCCGAGCGCCAACCCAGTCTGCTGAGCGCCGAGCTCCCAACCAAGTCCCTGAGCCCCGGACCCGAGTTCTCGACCCGAGTCTCCCGAGCTCCTATCCCGAGCTCCTGTCCCGAGCTCCTGAGCTCTCAAACTAGTCTCCCGAGTTCCCAACTCGAGCTCCCGATCAAATCTCCCGAGTTCCCAACTCGGGCTCCCGATCAGATTTCCCGAAGCATCATGTCCTTAGTGTGTGACCCAATAGGTTCTCGTAACGTTGGCAATGCGCCTAAATGCTTTAGACACATAAACAATGAGCGACATCTAGCAATGCATCATTGCTACCCAAGTAACAAGAAAAGCCGAGATCCAACTAAACCTCCATGACTATGATAATGTATGACCTTGTCCTTCTATCCTTGATATCTAGATTGACCAATGAGGCATAGACCGTGTCATCCTCGATCAATCTATGTGTTTCTTGATCCCCGAGTAGACTCACTCAAACAAATGAGCTCAATATCTCATATTGACTCATTTGAACATGACCATGCATTTTAGTAGTCCTACTCGATCAAGGGGCCCACAGATATCACTCCCATCATATGTGAGGGATAGATCACATCTACATCACTCACATCCCTCCGCATAATTCATTACATACCCAGTGATCGCTTTTATAGTCCACCCTATTACGGGTGACGTTTGACGATACCAAAGTACATAACTCCTTATGTACGGAACCGTAGTGACTTCAAGTCTAAGGACTATTCATACTAATAGTCACATAAGAAAGTTTATGACACTCATATGACAATCTATGAAACTTTCTCATGGCGGGTCAATTCAGTACACATTCTCTAATGTATACCCATGTGTCAACTTGATATCACATATCCATGACTTGTGAGCTCAAGTTATCAATTGACCTACATGCTAGTCTCCATGCATTAATATTGTCCCTGAATATTAATGCTTGACTAGGAATAATTTAATATAGTGTTCTCTACATTATCTCACTATCGATTCGACCGATCGATATAATGTAGATAAGAACCTACTACACAAGGACATTATTATACTTAGTTATTTGGCACAAAAATAAAGTAAGTATAATAACCAAACATGCCTTTATTAATGATAGAATATGATACAAAAAGTCCCTAGTCAATCATCACATAATTGGCTCTAGGGCTCCTACTAACACGTTTGATGTCCGAAAGGGCCATGGCGCTTACAGATGACCTGCTCTGGGTGACTCAGGAGTGGGACCGGCTTCAGGCGAGGGAGGAAAAGCTGTCAAGGGATGTCCGACTCCTAGAGACTTTGGCCTGAAAGCTGAACGAGCGCATCAAGGACCAAGCGCACCAATTGGCCCAGAAGGAAGACACCCTTATGGCGGCAACTGATCGTGTGACCAACCTTGAGGAGGACACGGCCCAAGCACGATCAGAGGCTCTGGCTACTTCAAAAAGACTCAGAGAAGCCCTGGAAGACCAGGACAAAATGTCTTCTGAGGTGGCTCGGCTAAAGATTGCTTAGGAGGCAGTCGTGGCCGAAATACACGATCTCTGGGCGGCCAAGGACTCCCGTCTCAAGGAGGCTGAGGCGGAATTCAAGGCCAAGTTCTTGGAGTCGGACGAATTTGGCGACATCCTGGCCGGTCAAGTAATGAAGCGTTTGAAGCAGGGCTTCCATGGGGCCATCGACAGCTAAGGAAGGCCCAACTCTTGCCGTCGAACGCCGACCTGAGCTTTATGAGTATTGGCCGAGTCTGGGAGGAGCTTTCGCCAAAAGACAAGGAGTTATAGAATTATTTTCCCCCCGGGAGCTTGGCCCTCTTTCTGTTTAGGCCTACTCTCTTCCCCGACTGTACTCATTTTGATTCGTAATGAAAAAACCCTTTTTCGTCTTACTGCTCTGAATATCTTTTTGTTTGGCTCTTTGTATTTATTTGTCCTTAACATGAGGACCAAGGGGATCGGAGAGTCGGTGTTTTTTTCCTAACGCCAGGAGCCAGTTCGCAGATTAACATTCTTGAAAAATAAGCGTTCCTTCCTGGCCTGTGGGGCAAGGGAGCCAGCGAGCCAATGCTCATCCCCAGTAGCCTCTTAGGTTGGTTTCAGGAACCCAGAGACCCTCGTAATGCCAGGTGTCTCTAGGGCCGAGATAACCTAGGGGATTTTTGGGTTCGACCTTGGGTGTGGGTCCTCCCAAGGTAGCCCCGAAAGTTCGACTGCCAGGCCCGAGACTATTCATTTGTGGGACCCGTATTGGTTCCCTTCTCTATTGAATGTTTGATGAGTTCACGGAATCTGAACAATCATCTCCGGCCTCAGGCGGTCCCTTGAAGTGCTCCATAAATGTTTGTGAATTCGAGGCGCCGCAAAGACCTGCCAATCGACGACGACAAGAAAGAGGCAACGCTTCAGGATTAGCGCCCATTATTACCCCCGTGTCATGCCCTCATTAAATGCAAAAGGGTGACGATCACTATAAAGGTGGAAGGTCAAACCACTCTTCCTCCTCCATCTTTCCTTCCTCCTCTTGTTAGAACCCATGAGCAAGGAAGGAAAAAGAGGTCGCAGCCTGAGGGTGAGGTCTAAGAGGGAAGAGGTGGTGGATAGCTTGGTGAGTTTCCTAAGCGAATACCGAGTCAATCATGGGAAACCTCTCCATGTCCATGGATTAAAATTTTTAATTCGAATGGAGACCTATCTCCTAAACAGTCGTCTCGTCGCTGTACTAATTGATTCGAGTTACAACTCAGCCAAAATTGTTGTTCAAGCCTTGTAACTCGCTTAACCAATTAATCGTGGAAAAGACGACGAGCGGATCATTAGTTTTATGTTTATCATCAAGGTCCACAATAATTAATTATCGCAATTAATTAACAAATAATTAATGAACAAGATAATTAATTATGTCACATGAAATAATAGAATTCAAAGGAACCATGGGAGAAGTTTATACCTCTCGTTACCTCTTGATCTTCTATTGTATGACTCTCCCCTCTTGGACGTCATGTGGGCGACGATCTACCAAGAACCGAAGTCACCAAGACCACCAATCTTCTTCCTCAAACTTGTGCCAAGAACCCTAAGCCTAGGGTTGCCGCCGGCCACCTCAATGAAGAAGAAGTTGAAGGAGAATAAGAGGAGCTCTTCTCCCTCGCAACAACCCTAAACAACCTCTTCTTCTTCTTCCTATCTTGTGGCACCAAGCACACAAGGAAGAACAAGTCTCTTCTTCCTCTTCTTCCACCTTGCGCCAACCACCAACTTCCAAGGAGGTGCCCCCGGCAACCTTCTTCCTCCCTTCTCCTAGCGTCGCCGACCACCAAGGAGGATAGATGATCATGTTGTTGAAGCAATCTGTGGTCCGGAGTGATCAAGTGTTTTGATGTTTGGGCAAAGGGTTTAAGTTAGGTTTACCCTTGTGTATTTGATATGTGTATGTGAGTGTGCAAGGTGCACAGGTTACATATATGGACTTGACTGGACGGCCTCGGTACGGTGAAGGGTGGCATGGAGACAACCTGGAGGCTTGTGTGCACCCGAGGGACTTTAGAGAGCAGGGACGATGAGCTGAGGGGCGCGGACTTCAAGGCATGTGTGAAGGATGGCATGGAGGCAAGCTGGAGGCTTGCGTTCATCCGAGGGATGGAAATCGAAGATGAAGAGGGCACGAAGGCAATAGTCGAGGCTGCTGATGAGGAGTCAGTCGAGTCGTGAGGGTACGAGTGTTGTGTGATTGTACTTGAAAAATCTTAGGGTTCGAGTGCTGAGAAAAGTGTACTCGGAAAGGGAAACTCTAGGTGTGTGAGTGGACCAATTGACTGCCATTGGGGCAGTCGACTGATAAAACTCATAGAAGGCAGTCAGCTCTGGACTAGTCGACTGCCCTGGGAGCAGTCGACTGGTAGAGGCTGGTGAGTTGGCTGAAAATTCGAACGTTGGGGTTACAACGGTCGATTTTCAGTGAGACCAGTCGACTGCCCTGGGAGCAGTCAACTGGTGGCGAGGGTTTTCAACCTTAGTCCTATTTAAGGGGACTTCGTGTTGGCTGAAAGGTTTGACAAAAACAAGCTTGGTTAAGGCTTGTTAGTAGTCTCTAGAGCCCAGGTAGTGTCAAGGTGATGTGGTGAGATTTCTCCACCCACAAGGAGCGACAAGGGCTAGCCGGAGGTTATCCGGGGAGTGATCCACTGACAGATTCTTGGATTAGTCACCCTTAGGGGTGGATGCCAAGTAAATCGTTCTTGTTAGCGTTGTTTGTTTTCATTATTATTGTTTCCGCTTGCGCAACTAACAACGTAGGTACAAGAAGAATCGAAGATTTGCTATTCACCCCCCCCCTCTAGCAACCGGACAAGATCCAACAAGTGGTATCAGAGCTAGGACCGCTCTTGATTGGACTAACCGCCAAAGGAGCAAAGAAAGCTAGAGGAAGAGCATGGAAGACAAATTTGGGAACGACATCTACACTCCACCGCCCTACGACCATGAAGATTTTGAATATTGGAAAGCAAGAATAAAGACATGATTCGGAATGGAGTGGGACCTTAGGATTGCGCTTGAAGAGTCATTTGAGATTCCAAAGGATAAGCACGGGAAGAAGCTTAGGCCTAGATATTGGAATCAAGATCAACAAAATCAATCCAAGACAAATGAAAAGGTAATTGCAATTTTACTTAACATTTGGCCTACTAATATTTTGTGTGGTGTAGGGGTGTACAAAAATGCACATGAATTGTGGATCAAAGTAGAAGAACTTCATAAAGACCCTACCCGAGCTCAACTAATGGAAGAACCCAAAGAGATGAGTCAAATGGTTCAAGAGGAAGAAAAAGGAGAAAAATTGATCATCTCATCAAGTGAAGTGGAAGAAGAAAGTGAGAGATCATCTACTTCCTCAAGAGAAGAAGAGGAGGTGTTAACATCAAGGATTGAGGGGGAGGAGAGACCCTCAACCATGCCGGAACAAGAGGAAGCATCCACTTCATTCAACGTTGAAGAAGAAGTCAACCTAGCCTCCACCTCCACCAAAGCAAAGACCAAGAACCATATCACATGCTTTGGATGCAATGAAAAGGGGCACTACAAGGACAAGTGCCCACTAGGTAGAAAGAATGTAAAATCTAAACCCATTTCAAGTTCCTTTAAATCTAACGTGGGATGTAGGATTGGAGAAGCACAAGAAAGGAAAAAGAAGATTAGATGCTTCACATGTGGAGAATTAGGACACTACCACACCAAGTGCCCAAAGAAAAGTGAAATCAAGAAGAAGGAGCATCTAAGAAGATGGGAGAAGGAGGAAAGAAAGAAGAGAAGAATCTCACAACAAAGAGGGACTACAAGGGTAAGGGAGGTAATTCCTATCCCTAAGTTAAAATGTAATTATAATTTAAGTTCCTCTATGCATGATAAAAATAGAGTTAATTATTCATCCATGCATGCTAGAATTAATGAAAATTGCTTACTTGTGCACAATTTTGGATTTAGATATAATGATAGGACTAGGGTTAACAAGGTAGATCAAAACCCTAGGAAAAGCATGCATCATGATAAACCTAGAACCTTAGGACCTAAGGATCATGACATTAATCCCAAAAAGGATATGCCTAGAAAGGAGGGTAGGTCTAGGAATGTCTAAAGTGGACATATGGACACTAAGGTTAAAAGTCTAGAAAGGGAAAATCAAGCCTTAAGGGCAAGACTTGATAAATTGGAAAAGACCCTAGAAAGATTCACGGTTGGATCAAAGGGGTTAGACATGGTGTTGGGTAGTATAAAACCCAACTATGATAGATCGAGTTTGGGTTACCGATCTAGAGTCTCCAATTCCAACAAAAAGAAATATGCTAGGAAGGCATATGATCATGGCAAGAAGGAGAAGTCCAAGGATGGCAAGGGGGTGCTATTCAAAGGGAAAGAAAATGACTTAACCAAAGTCAAGGCGTCTAAGGTTAAGAGGGTTAATTTTGGAGGCCAAGAATCACCGGGGGCACACCGGTGTGGTCTAGTGTGGATTGAGTCACCTAGGGAGGTGACTAAGGCCAAGAGCTCAAGGGAGAGCTCTAGGAGCCTTTGGGGTCCATGGTAAATGGATCTCAAGAGGTGGTCTTTCTAGGAAGTCTAAGTGGGCTAGGAAATGTGCCAAAAGGGTTGGAAGACTTGGGTAAGTCTTAATTCTAGAGAATTGACATATCAAAAGGAGAATTAGGGAGAAAAAGATGAAAATAGGATTATATTCTGTAAAATTAAGGTTTAATAGGGTTTTACCATATAATTCAGTGCTAGAAATGAATTGTGATCAAGAATGAGAAGATACATTGAAGAGAAGTCAAAATTAGGACTTTTGGAAAAGATTAAATGATACATTTTCAGAAAAGTTGAGTTTCGTGCCAATCTTGAGATTTGGAGTATATTTATTTGGAAACATATTTTTCCAAGTAGATATAGGATCCACAAATCTCCCAACGAAATTTTAGATTTTTTAGAGATTTATGGAATTATCTAGGCATTTCTGAATTTGGACCGAAAACCTGAAATTCAGGTATCAGTCGACTGTCCTGGGGGGCAGTCGACTGATCCGAGTGAATTCAGCCCTGGAAACTCTCTATAAGTTTTGGCAGTCGACTGCCCTGATCCATTAGGGTTAGATAGAAATGGATATTGGATAATAGGATATGACCTTAAAATTAAGATCCTTGATTATACTCCTTGAACAAAGGTTTGCCTCATGGTTTAAAGGTGATTATATGAATGAGGCTATATGGATATCATGGAATTCAAGGAGAACTAATGAGTGCTTAAGATTCAATGGATGATTTTGAATGATAAGTTCTTGATAAATGAAAGGATATGGAAAAATGAAGAATTGAGGACAATTCCTTGTGTAAATTGATAATGTTAGGATTGGTAAACACGAGGAATCATGAATAGAGTCCAAAGTTGATACAAATGCTAAACCTTTAGGAAATTAGAATTGATAGCAAAAGTCAAGCACATTTGAGAATCTTCATGAAACCATATCTTTCTAGGATAGGGTATATCCTAACAAATGTGCTTGTAAACTTTTTAGACATTTCCAAGTGTTGTTGAGTTCTTTTTGGCACTAGGGGTAAGGTTGCTTGGGGCAATCCTTGATAAGTGTCAAAGGGGGAAGAACTCGGGTATTGGGTTGGGTATAACTCAACATGGTGTTAGTGTGTTAAGTTGGGTAGAACTTCACCTTAGTAAATTGAAAATTGGGAGAAGACATAGGTAAAGGAGGAGATTGCCTCTTAGTTGCCTTAATTTTCATAGGAAATTTTTGGAATTTGTGTCAAACTTGGGAATGGTGATAGATACATTATGGAATGTATTTTTTTTTCAAGTAGGTATGGGTACCATAAACTTCTCCACAAAATTTGGGAATTTTTGGAGATTTATAAAATTTCTGGCGTATTTCTGAATGTGACCTGAAAAATTGATATTTAGAGTATCAGTCGACTGCCCTGGGGGGCAGTCAACTGGCCAGGGCTGATTTGTGTATCAGCAGTTGGTTTGGCATCCAAATGATGGAAAACGAGTGTATGGGGGGCTAGTACACTGTGTTTAGGATCATTAGGGATTAAAAGATCCAATAATTGGGATATTATTAGAGTCTTTTTGATGTTAGGCAAAGGGAGAAAAATGTTGGGTTTAATTTGGGAAACCAAACACACCTTTGCAAGAAACCCTATATTTAGGGGGAGCTGAGATTAAGGGGGAGTATGATTGCTCCATTCTTGGCGTAAGGGGAGCCTTGGAGAGGTTCTTAAAAAGCTTTTGTAAGTCCAATATAGGGAGAGATTTGGAGAAGCTTTAAAAAGCCCGTTTTAGTGAAAATTTTCTAACTTGGAGGGTTAGGTGTGGAAATTCCTAACTTGGGGGATTAGGTGTGGAAATTCCTAACTTGGAGGGTTAGGTGTGTAAAATTCCTAACTTGGGAAGTTAGGTGTGTGAAAAGTCCTAACTTGGAAAGTTAGGTGTGGTATGCCTTGGGATAGGATCCATGTATGCATTGAATATGCATTGGCGGTGTAAGTCCAAGGTGGATCCTTGGCAACGTAAGTCTAGTTGGTTGTTTAGCATTGTTTTTGCTATTCTATTACTATTTGTTTTCCCTAACTTAAACGTATTGCCAAACATCAAAAAGGGGGAGATTGTTAAGGCAATCTGTGCTCCGGAGTGACCAAGTGTTTTGATGTTTGGGCAAAGGGTTTAAGTTAGGTTTACCCTTGTGTATTTGATATGTGTATGTGAGTGTGCAGGGTGCACAGGTTACACATATTAACTTGACTGGACGGCCTCGGTACGGTGAAGGGTGGCATGGAGACAAGCTGGAGGCTTGTGTGCACCTGAGGGACTTTGGAGAGCAGGGACGATGAGCTGAGAGGCGCGGACTTCGAGGCATGCATGAAGGATGGCATGGAGGCAAGCTGGAGGCTTGCGTGTATATGAGAGATAGGAGCTGAAGATGAAGAGGGTGCGAAAGCAATAGTCGAGACTGCTGATGAGGAGTCAGTCGAGTCGTAAGGGTACGAGTGTTGTGTGATTGTACTCGAGAAATCCTAGGGTTCTAGTGCTGAGAGAAGTATACTCGAGAAGGGAAACCCTAGGTGTGTGAGTGGACCAGTCGACTGCCATTGGGGCAGTCGACTGATAAAACTCACAGAAGGCAGTCAGCTCTGGATTAGTCGACTGCCCTGGGAGCAGTCGACTGGTAGAGGCTAGTGAGTTGGCTGAAAATTCGAACGTTGGGGTTGTAACGGTCGATTTTCAGTGGGACCAGTCGACTGACCTAGGAGCAGTTGACTGGTGGCGAGGGTTTTCAGCCTTAGTCCTATTTAAGGGGACTTCGTGTTGGTTGAAAGGCTTGATAAAAACAAGCTTGGTTAAGGCTTGTTAGTAGTCTCTAGAGCCCAGGTAGTGTCAAGGTGCTGTGGTGAGGTTTCTCCACCCACAAGGAGCGACAAGGGCTAGCCGGAAGTTATCCAGGGAGTGATCCACCGATGGATTCTTAGATTAGTCACCCTTAGGGGTGGATACCAAGTAAATCGTTCTTGTTAGCGTTGTTTGTTTTCATTATTATTGTTTCCGCTTGCGCAACTAACAACGTAGGTACAAGAAGAATCGAAGATTTGCTATTCACCCCCCTCTAGCAACTGGACAAGATTCAACACATGCCACCAAGAAGGGATGAGAAGGATGGAAGAAGAAAGGATGGTAGGCTATCCTCTTCTCTTCCTTCAAATTGCGCCGACCACCTTCCACCAAGGAGGTGTTGCCGGCCACAATGACCTAGGAGAGAGAGAGAGGAAGAGAGGAGAGAAAATAGGGTTGGATGGATTGAATGCCTTGGTTTCATGATTCCATGGAGTATTTATAGGGCTACAATAGGGACCATGAGGAGGAGTTGGGTCTTGGCCACCTAATGGATCAAGGCTCGATCCATTATGAAGAATTATTCCACTAAAAGCTCTTCATTGAACTACCTTACCAACCCCCATATTTACATATGGGCTCCACCTATTATGAGTACAATTTCTCTCCGTGTTTAAAATATCGAATGTCCGTTGATTAATTTAAATTACTGACAATTTTAATTAATCAACATCTAACTCCTTGATTAGTACCACTCATCCTTATCATCATGTTGGACCAAGTCCACCTACAAGATTTAACATGATGAACCTTATGAGCTCATCAAGGGTGCATCATCATCCCGACTCACCAGGACACGGTTTCCGTCTATAATCAACAGCACACCATGTAAATAATATTATTTCCCCATTTACCGGGCCTATCGATTTAACAGAATAAATCTCACCCATTGGTAAATCAAAGAAATAAATATTAAGTACATGTGCCCGTTATTATATCGGGATTAAGAGCATGTACTCCATAATAAACTGAGGTCTGATCCAATTATAAAGTCAGTATAAATTGGATCACCTCTATGCCGGTCCTGCTTAATGCACTCAAAGTGCACTAGTGTAATTCTATGGTCAAGACAAACCAACACCAAATTACACTACAACCATCCTGATGGTTTGTCCAAATCCATCTCGGTTGTGAGCCTCTACTTATACTCTACAAGGAATTGATAGCATGATCTTCTGTGTGACACCACACACCATGTTATCTACAATGCAAAGTATAAGACAAAATGCACATACTAATATAAACATGCAAACAGTGATCTTATGATTCTCTTTCAAAATATAAATGTTCATACAAAAAGGCAAGACTTTTAGTATACATCTTAACAATCTTCCACTTATACTAAAAGACTCTGTTATCCTCGTAACGTCATACATCTGACTCTCATATCCTCCACATGTCTATCAAAAGCTCTCGCTGGAAGGGCCTTTTTTTTTGACAAAAGAAAGATTTTATTTCAAGAAGGAAGAAATACCATAATAGAAGGGGGCCAAACCTAACCTTCTAATATGGATTTTACAAGTAAAGGAATGATTTTACATTTACGGAATGCCAAAAAGAATATGTTCAGAGTACTCTTGTAATTTGTTAATCGACATCCAGAGCATAGCTTGTTTGAGGGTCAGGAATTTCGGTGAAAACTTCATACAATTCTGAAATTTTTGACAGAGATAACCATGCTAGCCCATAAATTTTAATCGAAGAGGATTTTCAGATACGTGTTTGTGTCAAGAGAGACTTTCCCATATTGCAAAGGCAACAAACAAAACCAACCAGTTATAAGCCTTCAAATTTTGATAGTTCAGCTTATCGACAGTTCCACATAAGTAACCTTCAGCCTTCCAATTTCAATTTCGTCAGAAAACCATTAAGTCTCAATATGGTATCAAGGAGTTCATCAGAAAACCATCAGAGAGTTGTATATATCAGCCAGAAAACCATCAGTAATCATTGTTTCAGAATTTTGGCAGAAAACTTAGTAAAACCATTAGAGCATAGGAACCATTAGCACATAACCTCCGATATTTTTATCAATTTCTGACAGGAAAAAATTTCCATTTAACCATAGAAAATCATTAGAGCATAAGAAGCCTTCAAGCAGACATAAGAATTCCAGAGAAGCCCGATTACCGACTTCAGATAAGCCTATCAGACTACTAAGCTTGCCGATACACAGTTCAAATTCCATAATTCCTAAGCCATCAATGTCCTCTGCGATATATCTCAAATTCAAAATGATAATAAGGCATAGTATCAGAAAGCATCAGATGATTATATCAGAAAGCCATCAAAAATCATTGTATCAGCAGTTATATCCTCAAGCCTGTTATCCTTCTGATACCATATAAAGCATAAGAATAGCACATTAGTTGTATCTTAAAGATTCAGATACAATCAGAAAAATTATATCAGCAAATTCAAATTCGAATAGCAGAACCATCAGAAATCATTGTTTCAGAATTCAGCAGAAAGCATAGTAAAACCATTAGAACAACCTCCGATATCTTATCAGATTCTATCAGAAATTTCCATTTAACCATAGTAAAGCCATTAGAACATAAGAAACCTTCAAGCAGACATAAAACTTCCAGAAAAGCCAGAATTCAGACTTCAGATAAGCCTGTACCAAAATCAGCTTATAAAACAGCAGAATACCATAACAGTTATGAGAATTATATCATATTGCAGTCTAGACATGGATAATCCTCCGCTGTTTCTCCCATAGTCACTATCCTTGGTGATCAAAATCAATCCTTGTCTATTAATCTCATTGAAAAAGTCAGCTTTCAGGCAAACATTCAGGTTTCATATCAGATAATTTCAGGAATCAGTAACAGTTTCAGACCTGTCAGGCTGCTAAAGCTTGCCAATGCACAGTTCAAATTCATAATTCCGAAGCCATCAGTGTTCTCTGCAATATATCTCAAATTTAAAATGATAATCAAGCATAGTATCAGTCAACAAATTCAAAGAGGAGCATTTTCAAAATTTTTCAGTCAACATTATAAAGAATAGAAAACCAGTGTATCTCATCCACATATGATCCGGAAACCAGAATATATTACAGTAATTTTCGAACCATCTTAATATAGGGGAAACCCAACCTATCCATCTTACAAATGCCATTTAAAGTTTTACCCATATCTTGTTTAAGTAATACTTTCTCCTCTTTAAACTTAAAGGCTAAATTAGCCAAGTAATCCGCGGCCATATTAGCTTCTCTATATACATGGGAATAAACCACAAGATATTTCTCCACTAATAATCTGATTTTCAAAACAATCTTTCTATAATCCTAGCATATTGAGCAAGCTTGAATTAACCTCAGTGCCACCAAGGAATCTGATTCTAACCAAATCGGTAGAAATTTGTTCACTATACATAGCTCTAAACCAATTAAAATTGCTTGGAGCTCGACTTTAGTATTTGAAGAGAAACCCAATGTACCATGCTTTGCCATTATAAATTGTCCACTATGATCTCTGATAATGATCCCAAAAGAAGCTTCACCCGGATTTCCTTTCGAGCAGCCGTCCGTATTAAGTTTATAACCTCCAAATTTTGGCCGAATCCATCTCACCAATATGATAAAAGATATAGCTTTTAACTTAATATCCAACCCCCAACATTTTGTAACAGAAATAAATCCCTTCCAATGTTTGTTTTTAATAGTGCCGGCAGCTTCCCCCAACCAACAGTAATGAATTATTTTCCTTTTGATGTTCAGGGCCTCCTGTTTGACTTCCTCATGTTTAGCCTCATTCCTAGCTGTCCATATGTAGCGACCTGCCTTCTTCTACCTTAGACGGATCGTTACTTTACTCTACTTCTCGACTTCTGATGCATGACTAAAAATGCGGAAATCTTTTTTTTTTTAAACTTTTAAATTCATCTAACAATGATATTCTAACTTAAGTGATCATGCATGATAACATATCACACTTCCTTTCTCAAAACCCGTTAAATAATACTTATTGAAGCTTTTGAAACTTGCCTCACCCAACTCACACTTCGGGTATCAGTCGACTGATACTGCATCAGTCGACTGATAGGCCTGAAATCAGAATTTCAGGTTTCGGCATTTGCTTCAAAGCTCCACCAAACCTACATTTTCGAGCCATATAGAACCATGACACCATTTCTATACTCTATGTCAGTTTTCAAATCAATTTAGCCAATCAAAACGAATTCATAAACTTGAAATTAGGACTTTTGCGGAGGAAAATAAACTATTCAAGTTATATGAACTTTAACAATAAAGTTTGTACCAATCTTGACTCCTATGTATTCATAACACCAAATACATGTTCTATAACCTTGCCAAAGCATTATGAAATGTGAATGCAACTTTTCTAAACATATTTAAGAAGTAAAAACTTGATTCAAGGAGAAATTGATACTATCATGGCACATGCATCTATTTCTCTAACAAAGTATCAATATCTCTATTTACTCACATTTCTACTCATCCAAGGCAATCATAAGAATATGTAGGCTAAGAGAAATAACATGGAATCTATACTCTAAGGAATTGAGTATGTAAAACTATCCAAAAACTTATATGTTCGCTAACTCCATAAAACAAGAACTTGAAATCTGAATAAACTATAACATTGTAATTTAATTAGTTAGATTGTCTCGTCTCAAAGATCTCTCCAAAATTAGCCACCACACACACTTTTCTCAGCACTGCCTCGTCGCCTTCCTTCAGAATTGCTTGCCTTTACCTTTATCTGCAATAAGAGGAAATGCATCTAGTAAGCAAAAAGCTTAGTAAGTACTATCTAGCTCACAAAATCTCGAAATATGCAAACACGCTTCTAGAACAATATGAAAATCATATGAGATACTAATATGCTTGAAAGAAAACTAAGAACATGTATAACTCAAAACATGCATACTCAAGCAATAATAAATCTCAATTTACTTTTCTTGGCTCAACTTGAAACTTTAGCTATTCTTTAACTTTTGAAAACTTTCTTAAACTTTCGAAACTTTGCTAAAGCATATACTTGAAAATAATAATCACTTGGATCCACTGAAGACGTAAGTACCATCTCATATGCGCGTTCCCTAAAAGGTTGGGGTAGCGAGCCACCAATCCTAATAGAGCAGACCTTGGTCTACCAGGGCCAAGACCTTGGAATTGGACACCTGGATTTCTTTAACGACGCCCTTGGACGCCGGGTACTGGCCTTAGAAAATAAAATAGCTTTTCTTTCTTTTCTTTCTTATCTGTAAGTGCCTTGGCATTTTCTCGAGCACCTTGCGTGCTAAAATCCCTAAGTCTTGACTTTTGGGGATTTCTTAAGGCCTTGGCCTTTTTTTTTCTTATCTTTATCTTTTCTTTTCTTTTCTCATAGCTTTTCTTGGACCCTAAACTCACATAGGGTACTTAATCAACATATATAAGCATATAATGAACTAAGATCACATGCAAAAACTCAAACAAAAAGGAAATATCTCTTTTAAAAACTTTTAAGGAAAATTCTTGCGGAAAAACCGCCTCTTACTGCAGGTGAGTAGTACTTACATTGATATCTTGGACTTACAACCAAGATTGACGTCTAGAGCTCGGGAGAAACTTGAGATCTCGGAGAATTCTTCGGGCCTACGCGTTCCTCTCGTCGCGGGGATCCCGAATATAGGAATATCTCTTGGAGGAGAGCTTTGGCCGGCCCTCTAGGGCTTGGTGTGGCGTGCGCACAAGAGAGGAGAGGGAGAGGGGTCGGCGCAACTTGGGAGAGGGAGAGGGTTTGAGAGAAAATAAAACTTCTCTCTTTAATAATCTATTTATACCTATGGGCGGATCGACTTAACTACCCCTTAACTATACTTCTCTCCATCCCTTGTTGTGCTTGATACCCTAGCCCAGCTGGTCGCGCTCGTTTCTGGTTTCGGAGTGGTCGCTGGTTCGAACTACCGGCTGCCCTTGAGTGGTTTTTCCTTTTTCTTTTCTTTCTCTTTTTTTTTAAAATACCAAACGGACTCGGAAAATTTCATAAAAATATTCTAAAAATTTCTAAAAATATCTAGAATATTTCTAAACCATTTTTAAATAATTCTAAGGACTTTAAGAACTAAAAATGGAAATTTTGGGGCGTTACACCATAAAAACCATGCAATAAGAAAAGGCATCACCTCTTTAATGTGTCCTTCTTTCCGCCATTCCGACCCTATTTTCCATTCTTCTAGAATTGTGAATCGTTTAACACAGAATAAGTTAGCAAAATAAGACCATACTTCATTAGCAATTGGGCCTTCAAAGAACAAATGATTCCAATTTTCTATTGAATTGCAACATTGGCATTTAGAGACAAGAGTAATACCACGATGTTGTAATATAGTATCTATAGGAAGTTTCCTCTTCAAAAATCTCCATGCAAAGATAGAAACATTCGGTTTGAGTAGCCCACTCCATATTGCATTGTTTATAGGATTCCTTTCTTGTACTTGCCGAATGCTATTCCATGCCAATTTCAAGGAAAAACCACCATCTAAAGAGGGTTTCCAAATAATTTGGTCGGCTCCTAAATGGTGAGGAGTAACAGCCACCATTTCTGCAATATTAGCCGGAAGTAGTCTTGCAATTTCTTCCATTCTCCAATTTGCGCCATCTATAAGTTCTTCGACCTTTAAATCCTTATTAGCAATGATTATACTAGATTTAAAGAGAGGTCCTTCATCTAACCAAGTATCAAACCAAAAGTTAATCTTTCCATTGCCTAGAATCCAACCAATATTTTGCTCAGCTAGATCTCGTACTTTGATAAGCCTACGCCAACAAGGAGATGCATTTTTCTTTAGGTCAACAATAACCGGATGTGATGAACCACAATAAAAATTGGATAGATATGAAGCCCAAAGGGTATTTTGCTCTCTGAATCTGAACCATAGCTTAATTGCCATTGCAAGACTAATATCTGCAAGTTTCCTTACACCCAGGCCTCCTTCAACTTTGTGCTTACTAATATCTGACCATGCTACCCAGTGTACTTTTTTATTATTCATCGTGGAGCCCCAAAAGAATTTAGCAAATATCATCTCCAAACTGTGAAGAATAGATAATGGGGGAAGGATCACTTGCAGCAAATATAGAGGCATAGAGGCTAGCACACTTTGAATTAAAAGTAAACGTCCTCCATATGTCAACCGTGTCAGGTTCCATCCCATGAGCTTTTTCCTTATTCTTTCCAACAAAGGTTGAAAATAAATTGATTTCCTGTGCCCAACATAAAGAGGAATTCCCAAATATTTCATAGGCCATGTGCCTTCCAGGAAACCTGTCTCAGCCAAAATTAAACCCTTACGTTTTTCTGAAATCTTATTGGATAAATAGATCAAACTCTTCATGACATTTACCATTTGCCCCGAATGTTCTTCATACCTGCGCAAGAATTTCATCAATAATTTTATACAGTCAATAGAACCATTCAAGAATAATATCACATCATTCGCATATGCAAGGTGAGAGATCTTCATATTGCTTCCTGTAAAGAAACCCAACTTAGGATTATTATGATAAAGTTTTCCTAGTCCCCTGGATAAGAATTCAGAAGCAATAATGAATAAAAAAGGGGAGATAGGATCCCCTTGCCGAAGCCCTCTTTTTGATTGAAAGAATCCTGCCATTTGACCATTAATACGGATAGAGAACCAAACTTCAGAAATACATCTTTCAATCATATTTACAAAATTTTTTGAAAAACCAAAGGCTATCATTATTCTGAGTAAAAAGCTCCACTGAACCCTATCAAACGCTTTAGCCATATCCAATTTCATTATGACATTCCCCCCTCTGACATGATGATTTAATTTGTATGTCAATTCTTGAGCCAATAATATATTATCTGATATCAATCTGTTCTCTACAAATCCACTTTATGATGGGGATATTATCTTATTCAAAACTTGCCGCAGCCTATTTGACAACAATTTAGATATGATTTTATAAGAGACATTACATAAACTGATAGGTCTGAATTCTTGCCAAGTTTGTGCATTCTCTGTCTTTGGAATTAAAATAATAGTCGTAGCAACCATACCTTTTGGTAATATTCCACCATTAAAAAAATCTAGCACTGCCTGAAAAACATCTTCTTGAATAAGATCCCAACAAGATATATAAAATGCTGCTAAAAAACCATCTGGACCAGCCACACTTTCTTGATTCATTTCCCACACCACCTGTTTTACTTCATCCTTAGAAGGTAGCATTGTTAAGGCCCTGTTTTCTGTTGAGTTAATCAATTCTGGTATGCAATCAATATCTACCATGTTGCCATTTAAGGGTTCACCTGTCAATAAGTGTTCAAAAAACTTAACACCCGAAGCTTTAATTTGATCTGGACTTTCCAAGCACATGCCATCATCCCATATCCGAAATATTCTATTAGCTGACCTTTTTGTCTGCACCATATTATGAAAGAACTTGGTATTTCTATCTCCCTCTCCCATCCATTTAACAGCCGCCCTTTGTTTCCAGAAATCCTCCTCCATCTGTAAAGTTTTAAAAAGAAGAGCCTGAGCCTTATTCTTGTTGATTCTATTTATTTCAGAAGGCGTACTATCAAAAAAAATTTCAGCTTCTTTAAACTGTTCTTCTGCTTTTTGGACATTGTCGTGTATGTTCCCAAAAACCTCCTTGTTCCACCATTTTAAATGGCTTTTCAACCTCTTTAGTTTTATTTGCAACTTCTGCATACCATAACTAGAAATCGGCAAATTCCAATTTAATCTAACAGTTTGTAAGAAGCCGTGATGCCTTAGCCACATTTTTTGGAACCTGAATGAAGATGTCACCTGTTCGACAGCTAGAAGAGAAACAAGCAAAGGACAATGATCTGAGGCTGCTCTGCTTAAATGTTCAACCCTGACTGAGATCCCATTACTTTGCCAGGAGTTAGATATCAAAATTCTATCTAACCTTTTCCATATTCTGTTATTTGTCCAGGTGAACCTGTCTCCTACAAATCCTGCATCAATCAGTCCTGTTATCATCATAAAATTATTGAAATCTTCTATAGCACCAACCCTTGTTAGAATACCAATTGAGGTCTCCGATTCGTTTGCAATCACATTAAAGTCTCCACCTACCAACCAAAGCTCATCATTTAAAGGTCTAATTAGCTCCAACTGTTCCCATAGATCAGCTCTATCTTCTCTAGAACATTTAGCATAAACTATTGTGACCAATATTTCTAAAGGAAGCATATTATATTTCAACTTTAAATGAAGAAACTGATCATGATCCTTCAAGATTGTACATGCTATATTCATATCATGAGAAAACCATATTTTACCTGAACAATTGGAAAAAATTGAAGGAAAACCAAGTCTTCTTGCAATTAAGTCGTTATCAAGAGTAATCATAGGCTCTAGAATACCCAAAAAATTTAGATGATAATGATTCTTCAAATATATCAGTCTTCTGATCGATGGGAGGTTTCTAATCCCCCGAATATTCCACACAAGACCTGACATTTAATAAAGAAAAATTAGAGAACCTTTGAGCTTGATGCTTGAGACTTACTTCTGGTAACCCTTTGAGGTATATCAGGAGGAACTTTAAATCTTGCTTTATTCAAAGTGATTTTTAATGAGGAAGGAAAGGATGAAGATCTTTGCAATTGCCGACCTTCTTCTGGATCTGATGAATCTTCCTCCATAAAGGATTTTGTAACCTCGGCTACCATAGAATTATTCAAATTGGTTTGAAGAAGTTCTTCCTCTTGAACTACCAAATTTGTTTCTTTCTCAGCATAAATTTCCACTTCTATTTGACCTTCATCGTGCCTAACTTCCTTTCTTTTTTCTGAACCTGATAAATTAGAGAATAACGGACCAACAGATGCACTATTTGCTGAAATTAAGCCTTCGGTTGTAAGATTATTTTCTAAGTTTGTATCTACTAACACAAACTGCACACTCTTTCCCTGAACCGATTTCTGAACAAGCATATCAGATTCACTAGGAAAACTTGTTTCTGTCTCCTTGTTTGAGATATTGTTTATTCCCCTTTCCTTTTCCTCATTTATCCTTTCTATTAGTTCTTGGGTCTCATTTGTACTTCTTTTTTCTTCCCTTTCCAAAGAAGCCAGAATTTGATATCGGTTCTTGTCAGCATCTTTTTGTATCCAAGTCTATTTTCCATCTCTGTTTTTTCCACCATTCTTTATAAAAGTTGTTGTGTCCTCCATTCCTTTTCTGATTTCCTTTCTCAACCTATCATCTAAATCCTTATCCTCCGTAGCATTTTCCTTCCATGTAGGGAATAGATGACTTTCATTGGCATAACACTCTTCAATCGAATGACCCAAATGAGAACAATAACTGCAGTACTTAGGCCATTTCTCAAAAATAACTTTTTGCAGCCTCTTTTCTTCTCCAATCCCGATCCAAAACTCAGTTACCTTTGGCTTGAGTAAATCAATTTCAATACATACCCTTGCCATATATAGTCTTGAGCCATCAGCCGTAGCTTCATCAACTCGCTAGAAGGGCCTTAGTGAAAGGGTCCGCCAGGTTTTCCTCCAATGCAATCCTGGCGACAGTAACTTCTCCTCGCTTTACGATCTGTCGTATCAGGTGGTACTTGCGCTCTATGTGTTTACTCGCCTTATGGGCTCGTGGTTCCTTCGAGTTTGCAACTGCACCACTATATCACTCTGGGCAAACTAGGAATCACATCCAAGTCCATTATGAAGTTCCTGAGTCATACAACATCTTAGCTGCCTCTGAGGCTGCCACATACTCAGCTTCCATGGTCGAGTTCGCCACGCATTTCTGCTTGACACTCTTCCATACTATGGCTCCACCTCCTAAAGTAAACACAAACCCTGAGGTAGACTTACTTTTGTCCCTATCCGATTAGAAGTCTGAATCTGTATAACCCACAGGGAGTAATTGGTCTGCCTGATAAACCACATATAATCCCTAGTCCTTCTCAGGTACTTCAGTATATGCTTTACCGCAGTCCAATGTCCCTGTCCAGGGTTACTCTGATATCTGCTAACCATGCCCACGGTAAAGCAGATATCTGGTCTCGTACACAGCATAGTATACATGAGGCTTCCAACTGCCGAAGCATAAGGAACCACTTTCATCTCCTCTATCTCCTTTGATGGTTTAGGGCACATCTCCTTAGATAGAGGAACTCCATGCCTGAAAGGTAGAAAACCTTTCTTGGAGTTTTCCATGCTAAAATGAGCTAGGATAATGTCTATGTATGAAGCTTGAGATAAGCACAACATCCTTTTCTGGCAATCCCTTATAACCTTGATCCCAAGGATGTGCCCTGCTTCTCCCAAGTCCTTCATATCAAACTGTTTGGATAACCATACTCTTCCGTCTGATAATACTTTGACATTGTTGTCAATGAGCAAAATATCATCTACGTATACTATAAGAAATACCACTATGTTTCCGTCACATCTCTTATATACACATGACTCATCCGGACTTTGAATAAATCCATATAACTGGATTACCTCATCAAAGCAGATGTTCCAAGATCTCGAAGCTTGCTTCAATCCATAAATAGATCGATTAAACTTACACATAAGATGTTCTTTGCCCTTTGCAATGAATCCTTCTGGTTGCTTCATATAGATGATCTCCTCAAGACTTCCGTTAAGGAAAGCTGTCTTGACGCCATCTGGCATACCTCATAATCCATACGAGCGGCAATAGATAAGAGAATCTGGATAGACTTAAGCATGACTACCGGTGAAAATGTCTCCTCATAATCGATACCCTCTTTCTGAGTATACCCTTTCGCAACAAGCCTAGCTTTGAAGGTCTCGACCTTCCTATCTGATCCTCTCTTTCTTTTGTAGATCCACTTACATCCAATGACTTTTACACCATTGGGTGGTTCTACTAGATCCCAGACATGATTAGAATCCATATATTTTATCTCAGAATTCATTGCCCTTTGCCAAGATATCGCATCTTTATCTTGGAGTGCCTCGTCATAGGTCTAGGGATCAGGTTCATGTTCGCTAGGGACCAAGTCTGAAGACTCTCCCAAGAACATGAATCTCTCAGGTTGTCTAACAACCCTCCCACAGCGACAAACTACCACCTGTATATCTTCTATGACACGCGGTGCAGTGACTTGTGGTATATCCTCTTGTACTGTTGGTACTAAGGTCGGAATGCCCTCTCTTAATTCCTTAAGCATTATTCAACTCATGGGTTGTGGTTCATCACATAGTCTTCTTCTAAGAATCGGACATTCGTGCTAATGATTACCCTTTGATCTTTAGGACTATAGAACAAACCACCTTTCGTTCCTTTAGGATAGCCTACGAACAAGTACACTTCTGTACGAAATTCCAACTTATCAGTATCTCCCTTCAGCACATGTGCTGGACTACCACAAATTCGAATATCTATTAGACTAGGCTTTCGCCCAGTCCACAATTCTGTGGGAGTAGAGGGTACTGACTTAGATGGTACCAAGTTTAGTATGTACGCTGCCGTTTCCAGAGCATATCCCCAGAACGAATTCGGCAACTCGGAGTAGCTCATCATCGATCTAACCATCTTCATAAGAGTCTTATTCCTTCGCTCTGCTACACCGTTCTGTTGGGGCGTATCGGGTGCAGACAATTGGGTTTTTGTTCCTTCGCTCGACTAAGCCTACATACCTCGGGCATCCGCAGCACCGCGAGGTAATAGGGTTTTTGTTTCTTGGTCGGGCATCCGCAGCACCCAGACCAAGCCTACATACCTCGGACATCCGCAGTACTGTGAGGTAGTAGGGTTTTTGTTTCTTAGTCGGGCATCCACAGCACCTAGACCAAGCCTACATACCTCGGGCATCCGTAGCACCGCGAGGCAGTAGGGTTTTTGACAGATGCTCTGGCACTTTTGTGATGACACGTCTCATTTATTTCATGAATTCACTGCAAGGTAGCAAGAATACACAGACAAGTACATAGTATGTCTCACAAATCTTACCGGGGGTGACAGGGTTGGAGATAGTTGGCCTGCCCTGGCCTCTTCAGCTTTTTGTCCCTGTCCTCCTGTGGAGGGTAGCTTCCTCGGGTTAGCCTTCTTATGCCCTCGGATTTTTCCGGGACTCCGATCTGACTTCCCCACTGTAGCACCGCCGAGACACCAACTGGTCCCCTTTAACTTTCGCCACTTGGTCGCCTACCGGAAATTTTATCTTTTGGTGGTAGACAGAGACCACCGCCTGGAAGACACTAAGCGTCGGGCGGCCCAAGATGATATTGTAGGATGAGGGAGCCTCCACAACCAAGAAGGGGGTCTTCCTAGTCCTCTCCAGCACATCACTGCCCAACGACAACGATAGGGTAATTTACCCTATCGGCTGTACTCGGTACCCGGTAAAGCCGAATAGAGGGGTCGAAATCGAAAGTAGTTCACCTTCGTCGATCTGCATCTGGTCTGGAGCAGCCTTGTACAGGATGTTCACGAAACTTCTTGTATCCACGAAGATATGCTTGACCTCATAATTGACGATGCGGGCAAGGATCACCAGGGCGTCTTCATGGGGAGCTTCTACCTCTTCCAAGTCTTCTGGGCCAAAAGAGATCGTAGGGTCGTGATCCTGGCTCCAACTCATCCTAATTGGGTTGTTCTCTAGCCGTCGGGTGTGAGCCTTCCTTGCCTGATGGGAATCTCCCCCGGTTGTCCCTCTTCGGAGATCACCCCCACGTGTCGCGAGGGGGGGCCACGTGCAGGGGTCTTGCCCTTCCTCGGGTCTCTTTCCAATGAGGGAGACCTACGGGGTGCATCTCCCCGACTCCTCCCCCTTGAACGTGACCGAGACCTATGTCCGGTCTTGTTCTCTACCGACTGTCATTGTCGGGGAGAAAGGCTTCGCCGAGGAGACCTCCGGCGATACCCCGTCTTCTTCCGCTTCCTCCAAGATTTGGTGTTTGTTTCCTCACTTAATTTTTTCTTCAGGGCATGACACTCTTCGGCGGAGTGTGTCGTACTACCGTGGAAGTCGCAGTACTTCATCAGTGGCTCTGGTTGTTCGGTGTCCACTATCTCGACCAGCTTCCGCTTACCAACCCACTAATCCTTCCCCAGGCAGACATCCTTTCCTCGGGCTAGAGTTGGAGGTTCCCTCCTTTTTGACCGTACAACGGCTTGAGGAGGGACCCCGGCTGGTTCCTTGTGGCAGGTGTGTTGTACTTCTTCCACGTTGACGTGCTTGACAGAACGCCCTAGCAAGTCATCAAAACTGGTGGGTGACTTCTTCACCAGAGATCGGAAGAAATCCACCTCCGAGAGCCCCTGGGTGCAGACATTGACGAGGATTTCCGACGTCGCAATTAGCACATCCTATGTCACCCGGTTGAACCTCTGGATGTACTCCTTGAGTGGTTCCTTTGGCTTTTGCTTGAGAGCAAATAAGTTTAATGTTGTCTTCTGACAACGACGGCTGCTAGCGAAATTGTGGAGGAAGGCGGTTCTAAACTCCATGAAGGAGTTGATGGAGCCCGGGGGCAACCTCTGGAACCATCATTGGGCTGCCCGGATAGGGTGTTCAAGAATACCCTGCACTTCACACCGTCGGTGTACTAGTGCAGGAGTGTCGCGTTTTCGAACTTATAGACATGATCCTCAGGATCTGTCTTCCCATCGTAATCAGCAATCCCAGGGCCGCGGAACTGCTTCGGCATGGGGTCTTCTATAATCTCCGATGAGAAAGGGGTAGAAAGAGCCTTTGGGGAGGCCTTAGGTTCTTCCCTCTTCCCTAGTTCATCTTTCTGTCTCAGCGCGCTGGAGGCTAATAAGTTGGCCTTCTCCACATCTCCGGGAGAGTCCCACCGGTGGTTCGGGACTGCTCCGGCATGTCGCCCTGGTGGTGAGACAAATCTTCGTGGTTGGGAGTGCGAGATGGAGATTCTGGGGATCTCCTCATGCACAGAAGCGACTCACCGTGAGGCGACCTGCTCGATTTGGTACTGTTCGAACGCCCCTTTGATGACATTGGCCACCAAGCGATCTAGTTCCTTTTTCGTCAGAACGATGGATTATCCGCCGGTTCTGCCATCAGTGCTCCTTCTGGTGCTTTATTGGTTTCCCACAGACGGCGTCAAACTTGTTCCGGAAGAAATCGACATCGACAGCCAGTCACCAGAGTCTAATCCACAGGGATGACAACGAGAGAGGAAAAGCTCCTGTCCTGCAAGATTAACATGAGCGTTAATGGGAACACGCGGGAGGTTGTCCGGCGGAGCCCACTCTTACGCTCAAGTCAGTGCCTCAGTATAGGAAATGATAGAAAGTAAGGAGAATGTGTTAGTTATAGAGTGCGTAACTCCTTTACCAGAGGGGTCAGAGTACCTTTTATATCTTAGGCGGCAGTCACACGTGTCTTCACGATCTTCTCCACGTCCCCCAATTATCGGTTACGGGATAACCCTTGCAACGGTCCACACAACTATTAAATCCGGACCGTTGCGGTAATTATGGGTCATGATTATCCCGTAATAATTAGTGATGATTATCTACAGATCCGAAGAAAGGAGGACTGTTACTTGAGGTCGAGTGCTCCTTGGGCTTCGCTATCTCGAGGTGATCTCGGGATCTTTTATCTCAGGGGGTCCCGAGCGTTTACCTTCCCGAGGTGGTCTCGGGGACCTGACCTCTCGAGGTGATCTCCGACGTGCATCTTCCCGGGTCGGTCTCCAGAGTATGCCTGCTCGTGGTGTTTTTGGGAACCCACCTTCCCGAGGAGGCCTCGGGCGCCACGTAAAGAGAGTGTACAAACTCAGTAGATCTTGCCACATAGTTTCTTCAGCCCACGTGTCAACCACGGGGTGCTCAACCCGATCAATATATAAAAATATTTTAATTTTTAAAATGAAATTTGATTTAATAAAAAATATATTAAACCTTAAATTCAGGTCAACTCGAATTCAATCTAAAAATTTTCAATTCAAAATTCTCCAATTTAAATCCGACTCGAACTTAAAAATCTCTAATCCAAATTTAATTTTTTGGAATCGATTTGATCTCGGATCAGGTTCATACAATTTGATTTTATTTGTTTATTTAAATTTAACGGCGTAGATCGATTGATCCTGTTGTATAACTTTGGAAAACACAATGAGGTTCAGGGGTTGGTTGTAGTATTTATTTTCTATTGTTATTATTATTATTTTAATATTTATTTATTTATGTTTATATATTTATATATTATTAATTTACCTTGGAATTGGCTCGAGCAATGCCATTCAGTCCTTTACTTTGGCACATCAGGAGTTAGGACCCAAAAGAAAAGTATGCAGCAGCAAAATCGTACCCGAGTGGTGCCGGAGCTGCGGAATCCCTAAAGCGGCGTCAACACCTCGTTGCGCCCGATGGCGGCCGCAGAGCAGCCACCGAAGAAGAGGAAGCTTTACGAGGCACTACTGGAGCACCGCGCCCCTCCGCCTCCGCAGAAGACCTTCGTCTCGTCCCCTCCCCCACCCCCTTCGCAGGAGGAAATTATCCGCAAACGGAGGAACAAGGAGGAGATTAGGACTCTGGTAGATTGCTACCGAAGGATCAGGTTTTGCACTTCCCAGAAGGATGCTCGCCTCATGCCAGAACTTGAGCAGGCCTATCTGGCCCTAATTACCGCCTCCAGAGGTTCCATATCAATCGCCTCTCTTTTTCTTCTTTGATTTTCCTAAAAATACCTAAATCTTAGAATCTCCTAAGAAATGCTTGATCTTTGTGTATGCTTCCGTTGTCACATCCATCAATTTTTTACTTACAATTGGTAGAGACTTCATTTCAGTTGTCGATAGTATGTACTTCGTTAATTGTTGTCATAGATCACATAAAATTGACAAGAAATATACTATCCATCATGTAATCTCCAGCATTTTTCTTGTTTACAAGTTGCCGTCTATTTCCTAACATTCCTTTACTCATCTGAAAGTTCTTGGGCTTGTTTATATTGGAGGAGAACGTGAGAAAGGAAAAGAAAAGGACCTCTTTACGTGTCTGGTTAACAATAAAGAGTAGAAGAATTTGTGTTCCTCTGGTTGGATACCAAAGTGTTAGACAGGATTGACACACGAAGATATGATTTATTTTTTTCCCACTCAAATACTTACTTAAAAACTCAAGGAAAGATAAAGGCTAAGTGATACAAAAAAGTATTGGACCTGTATTATCCTTTTTGCTGTTCAAAAAAGAAAAAGAACATCTCTAGATTTTACTAATTTTGATGTGCATCAGCGTAATGAAACCAATTTATGCTCATCCAATCTGTAGTTACAATTTTAAATGGACCCTATGGTGTAGCTATCCTTAATTGAATCAAATTCAACCAGCATTGGTTTAATTCTAGGAAGGCCTGAAGTCAGATATGATTACTTTAAATCATTAAGGAGCACCAGGGTAAGTCAGTATTACTTACATCTGATATTTTTTTCCTTTGCATGATCCTTAGTAGGTCTCTGTGGTTATGGTGTAGTTTTAATTTGTAAAAGTTTAACCAGATGAATGAAATCATTACTTCAAAGGGCACTGTAGGGAAAAAAATGGATATCGTTTTTTTTCTCTTCTTTATTTGTTCTAATAAAGAAAGACTTTTATTTTTTCTATAATACATCCACTTAAAGGAAGAATACCTCTTATTGTCTCCTATGTCTTTGCCTTCCTCTCCTTTTCATTTCTACTGAAACAAGACCCTAATAGTAAGTAAACTTGTGACAATACAGGAAATTGAAGTACCACAAGAGCTTTTCCTTATGAGTTGATAAAACAACTAAATTTTGCGACATATCTTCTTACCAAATTTTGAGATAAACTCTTTTGAATTTTAAGTATTTCGAGTTTCATAAGCACTGAAAAGCAATAACTTGCTTACCTATATTGTAGTACATTGGAAGTACTACATTGTCTTGTTATAATGGCGTACATATCATACCAATTAGTACTGAGATATCCAAGTGTGTCTATTTCGTATGTGTATTGGTGCATACCAACCAATTTGATCAACTCAAATGTAGGTATTTGTTATATAACATTATCAAATTATGTTTTCCCCAACTAAGGATCTTATTCCACCATCAAATTTTATGCAAGGCTATATCACTTGTAATACTTGAATCCATTATATCACTTGTTATCAAAGTTATCAAATCGAGATTGTATCAGGGACGTTTTGTTGAATTATTGACTTGTGAATCATATCAAACTGTGAATCAAAGTTCAAAACAAGAAATTATAAATATGGTTAAAATATAATTATACTTTATTCAAAATAATTTGAAATCTAAAGTTAGATAAAACAATGCAACATTCACCTAATAGCATAATAAAATAAATGTGTCAAAGAAAGTAGAATATGAGAAAAGAGAGATAAATGCTATTTCTCAGTACCACAACTTCAAATGAGGTCTCTTAAGATATGCATAAATACCTAAGAGATCCTCAACTGAAGTTCCTTGACATTTGGGGTTGAATTAAGCTCATGGACTAAATTCTTCTTAATTTATATAAGTTCATATCTTCCACTGATATAATATACAAAATATTATTAATTTCATTCCACTAAAAATTAGAATGGAATGAGTAATTAGAGGCTTCCTTCTTAAATGCTATTGACATAGAAAGATTATTGTCATCAAATTGAAGACAACTGATACAAAATAAACTTCTATGTCACTAAAAATGTTGCCCTTATTGCCATTCTATGTCTCATTGTGACACAAGATTTGTTTTTCTTAGTCATTATTAGATGCCTATTGGCTATCAACGACTGTGTCTCCACTTTTTTTTTTTTGTCATTATAAATTTTTAGATTTCATTCCTATAATAAAAAAATTCATCCTTATTTTCAATCTTTATAATAAATTTGATTTAGTTTATTGAATATTTAGGTCATGTTAATTTCTAGCTGATCATATATATTCATACCGAGTCACCACAATTCTTTTTATTTCCAATTCATAAGTATGAATTGTATCGTTGTATATGTGAACATAGTCAATCATATGATATGAATTATATGATTTTTTGACGACTATGTAGTCCATCTTATGATATGAATCATGATATGATTTTGACAACTATAAGCTGTAATTACATTAAATACAGTTTCTTGGTCTTCATCAATTCCTTACGACTTGCATTTAAATTAATTCAACTTGTGTGACCGCACAACATCAGAATGTATTAGTCTCATTTGAACATCTCTATATATTATCATCCAGTTTATCTCATTTTTGCACCTATTGGAGCTACACCTTGTCGCTCTCATATATTAGTATTTTGTTTATAAATCTAATTGTAGGCAATTCCATTAGTATTTAAAAACCTTGATTCAATTTTATGTTGTAAGCCTCTTCAATTGTAGCTTTGTTGCCGGTTTGTGGTGTTGGAAAATTGATTCTTGTTCAAGTAGAAGTACACTATTTAGCAGTAGGCTTTTGTTTAGGTTCACAGTCAACTTTGAAAGTGAAACTGTGACGTTCATTTTTCATGGATTCTTCTATTAAACTATTACACGTGGCAATCTTCTTTCTGCAGTAAGTACAAGTTATATAATAAAATAAACTATGTTATGCTATGTTATGAAACATGAATTTGGCTCTTTTAAATGAGATATCTGTGTTGTTCTGTTGTGTAGGTTGTACGAGCGTGCAACGTATAGTTGCTGATCTTATTCCTCGGTATGCATCATTCTGTCCTACTGCTCTAGAAGCAGCAGCTAGAGTTTCCATCAACATGTATAATTGGAGTCTGGCTATAATCATGAGAGGAGAGGACATGGATAGTGTGGCATACGAAACTGTTAAAGCTTGCATTTTTGGACTGGTTGACATTTCTTGCACGGCATCATCTGAAGCACCAACATCCTCTGTCATTCAGGGCATTTGTTCTGCAGTTTTCACAAACATTCTTACTTTTTTGGTTTCAACTTTTGAGGGTAAGGATATATATCCAGTGTCTAGCAGAGAAGTTGAAAAGCTTCAAGAGCCAATGGAATTCCTTCGTGAAATGAAGGATGATAAGGAGGCCAATGAACCTGTTCTGCATGGGTTATTTAAGCTTCGAGCACTTAGTTTGCTCTGCATATTATTTGCCTTCCCAAAGAACTTACTTGCAGCCTGCTTTGAACTCTTTGTTTCTGGTGGAAATGATAACACTCTACATAGTGGAGCACAGTTCTTTCTCCGTCAGGTGACAAGTCATTTGAATGGTGCTGAGAACGAAAAAAATAATGTTTCAGATGGAGAAACTGATCAATCTTCACCATGTCCAAAATCAGCAAGAACTGGTGTAGATTCCGACGGAAATGATCAAACCAAAACAAAAGCAAATAATGACAAACTAGAAAAAATGGTGTTTGAATCCAATAATTGTTTATTGGGAAAGGTATTGATATTTTAAACTAATTCACAACTTCCAGCAGAGATTATTTCATTATGGGTTCATCTCAGATAGGACAGTAGGTACAGTGAAAAGTAAGTAAACACTTTTTTTTTGTGGGGAACATACCTTGATAAAGCATGAGTTGTTTTTTCAACCCTTGATATTCCTAAAGCAACTTTCAGTAAGCACGAGTTACATGTTGCTGTGCTTTGTGAAAATGCTTTGTTGAGACTATAAGTGCTTGAAAAGTAATGAGCCTTTATCAATAGGTTATGTCTTTTTGTGCAACCTTAATTGCAAGAACTATTTTGTTGTATGCATGCTGCATATCCACACATAATAGATTTCTTTTAGATATTGGGGGTGGAAACAGTGAATTTGTTCTGGTCCTAAGCTTCTTCTCCCAACTCATACATAGATTCAGGTAGAGAATTGTTCATTTTGAATGAGAGATGAATCAATTATTTCAATATTTTAAACATAAATTTCTACAAGAATGCTGAAGACAATTTGGCTTTGCAAATACCTCCTTTTAGAGTTTACTGTAATTGTCTGACTCTATATATAAAGGCTAAAAGAACTGCTAACAATCTTAATTTCTGATATGCCATTCTATTTTCTAGTATTTGATTTTATGTCAGGTGTGTTCTTTGCCACATGATTGTGATATTTAAACATTCACAAACTTATTAACTCTGGCCTCTCTATGCAGGCAATTAAAAAAGATCCATCCTTGGGAGTTTGGATATTTTCTTATTGTAGAAAATTATCCAGATTACACGGGATACAGGCTACTAAAGAGTTATTATCAATTTTAGAAAATGCAATAGGATCTTTGTCAAAGTTCATTGATGGAGCAGATCTTGAAGAGAATGTCTCGCACGTGTCAAAATATGCAGATATCAGCAGCTTATATGTGGCTAATAAGTACCTTCCTCAGCATGATAGAGTTCTTAATGTTTCAAAGGATATATTGTCAGGAGTTCCTGATAGTTCTTCAGCGGATGCACAGAAAAGAAGTAATGATTCTGCTGAAAATGCTACAGGTCAACATGTTAGGTCTTTTTGCTCATTGCCACATGAGATAAATGCCCTGCCAAAGGACGGAAGTTGCATTAGTGGAGGGGAGAGGTTGGCCAACTTGAAGAAAATGGATCATGAAAACCAATTCTTGGAGAAGACACCTGATCCAAGAGAATTGAAAAGAAGTCAGTCTATTTTAGGCATTGTGAAGGATTCAGATAGTTCTGGTGCTGGAGCTAAGAAGCACCATCACAGTACTGATATTGGCATGACGGCAAATGCATCTACTTCTGGAGCTGCAACTGCAAACATTGTCAGTGCCTGAAGGACACTCAGGTACTGGTGAACTTACACTGGATAAATTCACTAAGCTTTTAGTAAAGCAAGTTGATGCTTCTGTCCCAGAAATGGAGTTGATCAATGCATTTTCTAGATTTGGAGAGGTAACAGGATGGCATTTTGACAGACCAAATGGTCGCTGCTATATAGATTTCCGGTTACATGAAGCTGCAGACCTTGCAAAGTTTCAGTTGCATGGAGCAAGGTTTGGGTCTACAACAATTCAAGTGGAAACTATGAGTAGAAACATTGGAAGTGCTGCTGACAACGTGCTTTTCTCTCCAATGGTTCCAACGTTGTATGGTGCTAGTGCTGACAAGTGCAACCCTCAAATATCTCAATTGCATTCCTTGATTTCGTTGCTCTGTACTAAGTACAATTTTAATAAAATAAATTCTCACGAAAGCAATAAGCAGAAAAAATATTCAGTTTCCATGAAGGATGAAGCACCTTCAAACACTCTCTACATTACTCTATCTGGTAGCTTGTCTGCACCATTTGAAGATGATGATTTGAGGGCTTTGTGCAATCTTGCTGTTGGAAATGTGGGTGCTGTAGTTAGATTGACACGAGTAGGCTTGCAAAGCTCTTGCTGGTTTATAGAATTTAATAATGTTGATGCTGCTGCTACAGCTTTAGGAAATATACAGAGTTGTCCTGACATGTTCCTTCTAGCTGAATTCAGGTATGAACTTCATAAATATCTTCGATATCCATAATTGAAACTGTTTGTTTATACTTTTCGTTTTATAATTGTGTATTTTAGTTAATCTCAGAAACTTCTTGTCCAAGCTTTGCTTAATAAATTTGTATGTGCTATGCACAGATAAAACCGTCTCACTTCAAAATTGAAAATATGTCAGTCTGCTAAAATTTTCTCAAATGTTACTTGTCATCCACTTAGTAAATTTATGGAATTTGGCCTAGTCAATTTGTCATTGTTCTGACATAGTGAGCTTAGAGATTCAGAATCATAATACCAACTAGATGAGTGAGCAGGTGATTAGGGTTTCAAAATGTGTGTGTAGATGCTATGCGGTTGACATTGCATTCACATATGCGGTCAGTATTAAAAAGTATTTTTTTAAAAATTATGTTGATAACAATGACTATCTTATATACAAAATAGATACTAATCAACAGAGTCAAATTCATGCTCCCATATAGAAATTAGTCATACAAAGAAATATACAAAATATACTAATATATTTAAATCAACAATAATATATTTTAAGTGCATATGTGGCTGGTACTGTAGGACTGATGCACGTGAGAGGGGGTGGGGATGAATCACGTGTGTTTTAAAAACAGTCGACTTTTCGAAATCAGTGTGTAGCGGAAAATATTAAGTATGAAAAAGACACAAACAAAAGAACACAAGCGTTTTTTACTTGGTTCAGAGCCTTCGCTGACTCCCACTCCAAGACCCAGGTCCGTTGGACTTTTCCGATGGGTAATCCACTAAATCTCTCTATTGGTAAACTCCTGGTAGAGTAGTCGAAAAAGTATTAACACCCTACACTTTTCTTTGTAAGAATATGAAATTACAAAAATTGTAAATTCCTTACCAACACTTAGAGTGAAATCTAATCGTGTTCGGGTGTTGGTGTCGGTTTGTCGGCAGTGGTCGGGCATAGTAGAGTTGTAGTAACTCGAGGACGTAGTAGCAGACTTAGCATAGTAGCTTGTATGTCAATTATGTCTCAAGGCTTGCTCGAACCCTCTTTATAAAGGAAGTTGAGGGCGCCCTCAATCCAACCCAGAGTGCCCTCAATCAGAAGATCTGATCTGATTCGAGAGTTTGGGCCTTTATCTAGTTGAAGGCGCCTTCATCACCATCTAAGGCGTCTCTAGTCTGAATTGAGGCGTCTCATATCCCAGCCAGGGTGTCTCCCAAGGTGAAATCTGATCTTCATCCCTTATCCTTGCCAGAGGCACCCTCAGCCATCCAGAACACCTCCAGTGGGAGCTGAGGCGTCTCAGGTCCCACCTGAGCTTCACTTTTGCATTTCAACCCTGCAAAAAAGCTTTAATCAAAGAACATAATATACCCTGCAAAACAGAGTTAGTACAATTAAGAAACATGATTATTAATTAGATCATGTTTTCCCAAGATCATGATCTAGTCATGATCTCAATTTAGACATCTGCACTCTAAGCTAGACCGATTCATCCTCACCGGATCTCTCTCCTCCAGTGATTTATTTCACTTACCAGTTACAGTCTTTACTTGACTTCTTTGACCCACCGGATCTTCTTGCCAGATGCCCCATCTGGACTTCAGCCTGCTATCAGGTCCCGCGGACTTAGCTAGACTTCATGTCAGGGATCAGCCTACATGGGCTTCAGCCAATTGTTAGGCCCCGTGGACTTAACTAGACTTCCTGTTATCAATCTATCTGAGCTTCAGTCTGGTGTCAGGTCCTAAGCCTTTCAATCCTGCACACTTGGTAAAAAGGTTAGACAAACATAACATCTAATTTTAACTATTTGTCATACATCAAAACCTGAGTTTGATTATTAGTGCAAACTGCGCCAACAGTTACAGGGGTTCCTTCCAAATTCCTAGGCAACTTTATATGAGGCTTAGGTAGCTGTTTTTTGAAACCGTATGATGAAAAATAATTATTTCTTTTGGAAAATAGTTATTTATTATCTGAAAATTTAGATGATGTTGTCATCATTATCATCCAACTATTTAGTGTTGGTTGGAAGATCTTATCGCTCTCTTGAACTCTTTTCAAGATTTTTTTGCCATTAACAGCTTTCAATTAACTCATTTTTTTATTACATAAACTAAAGTGTTCTTTAGTCTCCTACCTCTTACTCCTACTTCAATCAATTTAACTTATGTAACTATAAAATTTATCGGTAACGTTTGAATACACCAGCACTACCTCAACATATTTTCTCTCATTTAATCATTATTGAAGCTACACCTAATGGCTCTTATATATTAGTATTTTCTGTGTACAATTTTTTTTATTAAACCCATACATTCATCTTATATTCTAATTCCTTCTATATTAATTTGTTGTACATGTTGTTTCCTGATTATTTAACAATCTGACTGTTCCGTTGTACCGCATTCTCGAGAAATTTTCCTTTCAATTTAAGGGGCATATGACGAAAACACAACACAATTTTCTGTCCAATTCAACTGACCATTCTTTATACTATTAATGATAATTTTACTAGTATTTCTTTCTTGTTTATTAATAAGTCCAAGATATCTAAAATTCTTAATTATGTAACTTTCATATGCCTCTATCTTTATTTGCTTGATTGCCCCCGGGGCTATTGCTTTCTTATTACAACAAAAGGACATCTTTCACCTTTTGGTTCTTCCTAAATTTCAAAGCAAGGACTCCATTCTTTCTGGAGTGTTTAGTGCTTAGTTGGAGCTATTGCGGTATGTAATCCTTTTTGAAGTAGATCAATGAGTTGACTTTTTTGTAGAGATTTGTGTAGAATAAATTTGAGTTCAACTAGAATGTTTTGTTAAATGTACAACATTTCACTATAAAAAGGGCAGTCTGGTGCACGAAGCTCCTACCAATGCAGGTCTCGGGAAGGGTCTATGGTGCATAGCCTTACTCTGCTTTGCAAGAGACTGCTTCTGACACTCAAATCCGTGACCTCTAGGTCACATGACAACAACTTTACCATTGTGTAAACACTTCCCTTCAAAACATTTCACTATAAGTAAAAGAAAAAAAAATGGTTTTTACGAATTTGAAAAATTCTATTAAAAGATCAAGGTACAGAAACAACCTCTACTGCTTTAAGCTTGCATACAGCCATGTCACACTATATGTAGTGGACCTTTGAATGCTTGCAATGGTGGCAGCCTAGCATGGTAGTCATCCATCAGTGGAAGCCTAGCACAGTAGCCATGCCAGCTCATAACTAAACACACTTTAACTTTCCCATTGGTGGAAGCCGAGCACGCTACATGTACTTTTACTTCGTTCGATTCCCTCATGAATTCTAGCATTTCATTTACGGTACATACTTTAACTTTTCTCTTAAGTCCTACCTTTTGGTCTAATTTTTTTATCACGAAGATTTCTCTTTATTGTAGTTAATCTTCATGAGAACTGTTTAGTTTTTCTCTAACTCATTTCTTTGTGTCTCTCTTGTATAACTCATGATAAGTGTTTTTTTCTTGAAGTTTTGCTCATCAGGCTGGATAATCTCTTTTTGAAATCTTAATAAACTAATGCTGTGTTGAACTATTCATGTCCCTCCAACCTTTCGCAGGAATACTGGAATCCCTATGTATCATGGAGAATCAACCACACCAAGGTCATTAAATGCCTTGGGATATCCACTGTCTCCTGGAGAATTTGGGTCTGCTGGTTTTGAAAGTAAACCAGGAAATCCTTATGTTAGATCTTTTGCAAATAAACCTGACATTGGTCACCACCATATGCCAGTATCCCCAAGAGTTCATGTAGACAATTTAGGAATGCAGTTGCAGCATGGCCAAGCGTTCCAGTCAAATTGGAATCCTACTACTGGTGCTGAAATTCGTGAGATGCCCATGGATGTATCATTCCCTGGTGAGTACTGCATTGAGGTGGCTTGAATTTCCTGTCCATTTCCATATATTCTTACTAGCTCTTCACTTTATCAATGATTGACAACTAGGTCCAGCAACGAATGCTATTGACAGAAACTGGCATTACATGAAACAAGAAAATGAGCCACAGATATTTGGTAAGGGGAGCATACCCAACCGTCCTAGCATTACACGTAGTGGCTCTGTCATACCACTGCCATTACCAGCACCTTTGGTGCGCCCTGTCTATTTCAATCCAAGTAATTGTTGGGATAGTTCTGGTGGAGGTCCTCCTTTAAGCCGAATTCCGACCGGAATGATGCTCCATGATAACCGTAATATTAATACATGTCCTGTGCCTTTTATACCCTCTTCTATTACTCCACTTTCACAATTGCCAGGTGGTGCCATGCAGCAGAGACATGATCAAGTAGTGAATGTTCCTCCTTTTCCAAATATAGTCCCACCACCTCCTCTCCCATCAGATGTGGCACCTCCATTACCTTCATCTCCACCTCCACCACCACCCTCACAGCCACCCTCTGTTCCACCTCCTCCAAACTCTCCTCCTTTGCAACAATCCAAGGATTTCCTCTTGCGAGCAAGTGTATTATCTTCTCACTATCAGTGGCAAGGCAATCTTACAAAAAGTGGTGTTCACTATTGCACAATTTATGCAGTTAGAGAGGACTCTGTTGCCTGTAAATATTCAAACACATTATCAGAGCCAGCAGAGTAAGATTTAATTTTTCATATTTGATTCTGTATCTGATGGTTATGCAAAGTTTTAATGAATTTTCTCTTCTCGCGATGTTGCAGTTGGCCTCTTAGGTTAGATGTAACAAAGCGCACAGACATTCATCATGTTAAGTCAACTTTTGCAAACACTCCACCACACAAAGTGAGTTCATGAAGACCCTTGGAATCACCATTGCACTCTTCCCGGCTACCTTCATTTTACTTTTATTTGCATGATTTAAATTTCTTATTTGCATGATTTACTTTAATATTGTTGAAAGAACTAGCTATTTGTTGTAGAAGAATTGGAGCATGTGAAATTGCTTTCTGGTATGCTTGTGTGCTCAAACAGGCCAATGGCAGACAGGTGGTTCCTGTTGGTGCAGTCTGCTATGCTGCAAAGTAGACATAGAGGTACCATTTCAAGGAAACATTGAACAAAGAAGAATGACAGAAACTATGTTTGTTTTTGGTCAAGATAGGGACTAGGATTGTCAACTAAAGGAACTAACTGTTTACAAGATTCTTTCTTGCTTCGGATTTGGTAATTTTATTTATTAGGAAATGTGAATTCCATATATCAATCATTTAGAAACTGGCCTTTCATATTTGCTATTTCTAGAAGTTAGTTCTTGTCAGTTGTAGGTTCATGAATCATTTCTAATTCAACTACATCAGCCATTGGAAAGGTCTATTATGTTAGGATGGATAGGCTACAAGCTATCTGCTAGCAATAAGACTCAAGGATTTATTGGGATTTTATCATCTTGAAATCAGCCTCGTCTGGAATCAGTTTGCCTTGGTAGGTTTCTCAGAGTGATAATTGGTGCACTTCAATATGAGATTATGTGCTGATGGTTAAAACATATTGGTTTGAAAGGAAAAGGTGTTTACTGCTTACATATGACCTTCCATTAGGCTGAGCTTATGGGAATATTACCAAATTGGTGATTGATTAGTGTCCAATACTATCTTTGCTGAATTTGTTCCACCAATATTCTTGATAGTTTTATTGATATATTATATCATATAAAATAATTAGGAGCAATCATACATTATATTTGAGCATGCATTAACTACAAAGGTATAAATTTGTTTTATCCACAGAGCAACATTTATGGTTGTTATTTTCCTGTCAGCATCATAAATCTATTTATTGAATTCCTTCATGACACCTTACACACTAAAACCTTTAAGTTGGTTATAGAGCTCAGATCATGAGTTCATATACTTTCCTATTATTTTTCTGTTATGAACTTTTATTGATTAACATCATCACCCATCATGAAAATTTTCATAGAAAGACTGCCAGTTTGAGGCTTACCTTTTTGCAAATCGATAGTGTTTCACACTACTCCACTTTACCTTGATGTAGGATTGTTCAAACCATAAATATATAGAATGAATCCTTTAGTAACATGTTAAACCTTTTTAATTACTTAAATCCAATTCGTAAGATGTCTGCATACTTCTAAGCAAGGTTTTAAATTTCGACCCGTGTCGATGTTTCGGTCCCAGACCGGAACGATACGGTTTCGGTATCGTATTGTTTCGTGCCGATATGGTTTCGGTATTTTTTATTTATATATAATAATTATTAGATAAATATATATTTATTGTGTATAATTTAAAAATAAGTTGTATGTTGATTTGATATAAGTTTTCAATTATTGAACAATTTAATATTGTTAAGAAAACAATTAAATATAACTTTCTTTAAAGAAAATTGATCTATCAATAACTCGAAATAAAATTGATACATTACAATATGTTACCTAAATAATACCAAAAGGAGTGACGTGAATCAGATGAAGACATTGGTTCTTGTAGCATTCTGCTTAGATCAATTCCATAGTTCTCTAACGCCCAAATTAAATAAGCATCCCATGACATGGAATATTGATACTGATTTCTCCACATGTCCATCAGCGTATCTCGATTCATCACTGGAAGTTGGACTTGAACTGACACCATTGAAATCGGAACAGGTACAGGCACAGGATAAGGATAAGGATAAACATATGCCTCTGAACTGTGGTATGATGGATCACCATATGATGCATCAGAGTTATAATAAGAAGGCTGAGAGTATGATGAACTTCGACCAGAATCAATGTCAGCTAAACTCTGTCGCATATCTTGATAATTGTGAGCTTTCTTTTGTTTGCCATCCTTATTTCGACGTTGATATTGAATAGGTCTAGCTCCATGATCATCATCTTGAGTTGCATGTGTGTAATCTGCCTCACATGTCCATGGCTCCGGTGCTTGAGTAGGGGGATCATAATTTTGACCACCGGATGCATCGCCACTATCATCACTTGCATGAGTACTTGCACTGCTATTAACTTCTCGTCGGACTATAGTATCAGAAGGTGATGATGTTTCATCACTGTCATCATGTTCTTGCTCATCAATTGCATCAAGTGGATTTTCTCTAATTCTCAATTGACCCCTTCCTGTAAAAGCAGGAGGCTTGACTTTTTCTTTCTTTTTAGTAAAAACTGCAGGAGTTTTACCTTTATCTATGAACTTTAGTTGGGTTTGGGATGTTTGAGAATGCCTTGATCGAGATCCAGAAAATCGAAATTCTTGATCAAAAGCTTCATCATAATCTTCTCCCTCCCTGATATCTCCTGTAGTTTGTATTGTTTCAATCTGTTGAGTAAGAAATTGAGATGGTCGTGGTGGGTCTCCTGCTTCATCAAGTAATGGATTTTCAGCCTCAACAGCGCTCCACCAATCCATCATTCGATCATTCTCATTTTGGACAAATCCAATATCAAATGGGTCTACATCACCAGCCTCTTGTTCTTCATTTTCTTCTGTTATTACTCTTAATTGAAGACGCATATTATAATGAACATAGACCATCTTCTCCAATCGACGATAAGAAAGACGATTTCTTACTTTTGTATGAATGAGAGAGAAAGTTGACCAATTTCTTTCACAACCACTTGAAGATGTTGTATGTGAGAGAATTCGTACTGCAATCTTTTTCAAATTTGGAGCTGATCCTCCATATTATAACCACCATTCAGCTGTAAGATAAATAAGAACAAAATTAAAATAATATTTTTATTTGCTGACAATAATTAATAATAATTTTTACTATATTTACCTGCATCCATTTTATATCTGCATGACACTGCAATAGGATCACTAAAAGAATCATATGCCTCTCGAAATAATCGGCTTTCATTAATAGTCTCAGCAATTGATTCTCTATTTGTTTGTAGTCTTGATATCACATGTCTGAGGGCTTGTAATAAATCATCATTTGTGCCAAGATTATAACGGTATTGATATGCCGGATTGAGATAATAACCTGCAATAATTAAACATATATAAAAATGCAATTATTAATAACATTATTAGAAATTATTTATTAAAAAATACGTACTGCTAAATGAATATATTTTCCCATTTGGTCGTCCCATCTTGTATTGATTATATCAATGTAATGTTGATATTTGGTTGGTGATTGAAGACGTCTCTTAATTTCCTCTTTTGCTTCATGAATTAGATGGTAAACGTTGCCCATTTGTGGCTTCCTGTCCATATCGACTTTACGTAGAACAACGTACAAAGGTTTTATTGCTAGAAGAATATCTGCAATATAGTCCCAAAATCTAACAGATATAATAATTTTTTGCACCTCTTTACCTTCGGCTGTGTTAGAATATCGAGAGACTTCCCAATCCTCAAAAGAGAACATGGCTTTCAATCCAACTTTTTTTTGATTCAACGATTTTAATAGGAGAAAGTGAGTGGCAAACCTAGTCGCTCCTGATCGTAGAATCTCACCATTGATAAATTTCCTCATTAATCCATGAACCCAATGATAATTATAGAGGAATTTTGTTAAAGATTGACCTTTTTTCACTACCTTCTTCACTATATCGAGTTTACCAATATCTCCCATCATCAAATCGATACAGTGTGCTGTGCATGGTGTCCAAAATAATGTTTGATATTTTTGCTCCAATAATTCTCCAGCCCTCTTAAAGTTGGCACCATTATCTGTAATTACCTGCACTATATAATCTACACCTATCTCTTGAACTACACTATCCATCAAATGATATATGTAGGGTGCATTATGAAAATCTGTAGTTGCATCAATAGATTTATGAAATATCACCTTTCTATTGCAGTATAGTAGAAAGTTGATAATACTCATCTGTGTAGGTCCTGTCCAGCCATCACACATCAACGTAACCCCATATAAGCTCCATTGCTTTTTGCATGATAGGATCCAAGTTTTGATCTCCTCCACTTGTTCATCTAAATATGAACCAGCAATTTCATATGCAGTCGGAGGCTAAATACCAGGACCAGATTTTTGGATGTTGGACACCATGCTACGGTAGTATGTGTTGTTTGCTGCATTAGGAGGAATATGATTAAAATGAAAAAATTTTGCAATGCTTTTACCGATTGATTTCTTCTTCTCTTTTGTGTATGCATCATCAATCCTAGTCTGTTTGCTAGCTTGGTCTGGAAATGCCAGTGGATCAATATCAGCAATATCAACTGCACGTCTTCGTCCCATAGAAGAAAAAAATCGACCAATACCACTTTGTGTTGAAGTACTACGAACACTTGCACTCCTTAATGTCGGTGCAGTAGTTGAGCCACTTCTACTAGTACCAGCTGAGTCACTTCTATGTCGCATATTTTGCTCATAGTCATATTGAGTTCGTGAGGCATTGAGAGCTGCTAAAAAATCTTCATCGTTTGGAACATCACCACGACCTTCAAATTCATCATAAATTGACTCTCTAGAGATTCGACTATCAAGAAGATCACGTTGTCGTTGTTGTTTATACTTTATTGCTTTTTGACCTTCAAGTTCTTCTTTCATTGCACGACGAACTTCTTGAGAAACTTTTGGACAATTCGAAACATCTGAATATCCACCAGCAAGATGTTGTTTTAGGCGTGTGACCCCACCACCTCGTCCAATCATATCGCAATGTAAACATTGCCAATGGAATCGATTCTCTAATCGGCGTGCGTGTCTCCAAGCTGGATCAGATTGTTGTTTGGGTGCCATTACGTCTTATCAAAAATTAAGAATAATTCACGTTGTTAGCTCAAATAATAGTCATCATTGTCAAGAATAATTTTATCATTATAAACAAACAAATTAAATATAAAAACTATAAAAGACAACTTCATTAAAGTAATCTACTACAACACATTTTTATCAAGTAAACTTGGAACAATAATATTAATTATTTAAATAATATATATTTAAAATGATAAAAATATTAAAATATTAATTAAATATAAAATAATAAATATAATAAATAATTATCAGATTATAAAATGATTTTTTGAAATTTTTTAGATTTTATTTAGGGTTTTTAAAATTTTTTTAGAATTTTTAAATAATATTTAAAATAGAAAAATAAATTCAGAAAATTCCTTAAATAAATCTATTTAATTTTTTGAATTAAAAAAGGAAATGCTGAATTTAAATAAATACTTTTATTTTTAAAAAAAAATCAAATTTTCGGAGAAAATCGGGAATTTCTTTCCCGATTTTCCCGAATCCGCCGCCGAGCCGTTCGGCTGCGCGCGGAGATCCGGCGGATTCGCCCGTCCGACGGCTCCAGCAGCCTCCGACGAAGATTCTGGCGACGCCGGAGGCTTCCGACGACGTCGCCGGAGACCCGCAGCGTCTCTGACTCGCGCGTCCAGCGTCTCCTCTATCCGTCGAAGATGGAGGAGCCGCGGTCCAGCTCCACCACCGTCTGGCGAGGCTTCCGGCGACGCCGAAGGCTTCCGGCGACCCCTCCAGCGACGCCGGGGAGTCCCGCAATGCCTCCGGCGAAGCTGCGGAGATCGTTTGATCATACCTGTCGCCGCCGCCGCCGAGCTTCGCTGCTGTCTCCACCTCAACGCTGCGCTTCGCTCGCTGCTGTCTTCGCTGCTGCTCACCACCGGCGATCTACCGTCCTTTTATAGCGAAAAAAGGAAGCGAGACAGGCTGGCGCACCGACGGAATCGTTTCCTTCTGTCGCGCGTGCTGTGCGTTCGCTGTTGCGCGCCGCGAATCACGCTGTCGCCACTCGCCGCTGTCGCCACTCGCCACTGTCGCCGCGTGCGTGATGCTGACGCTTGCGTCGAAACGGAGGCCTCGTCGAGCCGGTTTCGGCGCTCAGGCGGAACAAAACCGTTTCGCTTGTTTCGGGCGAAACGGTTCGAAACCCTAAACCTTGCTTCTAAGACAGGATGGTTTCACATCTCTTTCCATGCAAAAATTCTGATATTAAGTTTGAATGACTATTTGCTAATTAATTTTGTTCTTTCCTTTTTTTTTTTTTTTTTTGATATTTCGTCTTATACAAAATCACCAAATCCTAATTTTCGTTATTCTTATTTTTTTATATATATTTTGTGTATACAAAATCATCCATTGTTGGACTCAGTTTTCTTTTTATAAACTTTGTGTGCATGCTTGCTCCAATTGGGTATGAATTAGTTTTTAGCATTCACCTACTGTTCAACTTTCATATTGTTTGTTCATATCCTGCTAGTATAACATCATGTTTTATGCAGAAATTAGCATATTTGGTTATATTCCTCTCGTAATTGACTGATTTATACATTACATGGTGTAGAGAGAGGTCTGTCGTTTGCTACCTTCCACCACAAGTGACCAAAAAGGAGTAAGTATTTTTCTTCAGTGCATTGTCCTTTAATCCAGATTTGAAAGCATGTCTTTTATACACAAGCATATTTTGGTTACTGAATCCATACTGTATTTTCTCTGTTAAGCAATAGGAAGTAACATGGTAACTGCACCTTTGGCTTGCTAGAGACAATATATTTTCCCACCACCATCTTTGCTATTGACTATAAAAATTCCACTCGACTCAACAAATTCACCATTGCTAAGCTATGCACAAGAACCTCCTCACGTCTATGTTTCATCAGTGCCACTTGACCACCTATTGTGGTTGTCATCGATGGCTGCACTTTAATGCTGTGAGGAAAACCTCCTCTGGGAGAATTCCTTCTTGCCAGCTGACCACTGAGAGAACATCATGTTGTCTTCATAGGTATCAATGTGACAGAGAGGAGGGAGTTTTTGACCTTGATGTCCGTTGTGGCAGCACAATGGATAATGAGCGACCACCTGTTCCGCCATTGTGGTGCATGTTGATGAACACTCGTGCGGCTCCATGAATGATTGCTAGTGGGTTTGATAATGTAGCCACTGAAAAGCATATGTAACCTCCAGGAGAGGCGATTAATCAAAAACTAGCCATGTAGTGTCTAATCACGTGCCTGGTTGGGAGGTTAGATTATGAAAGTGAATGACCCAATTGACATGTGCTTGCAGTCTCCCCATTAGATACTCCCACACATTTATTGTGCATAGAAACATCCAATGACAAAATATTGCACTCTAGTTTCTGAACTGTGTTTGTTTAATGTCAATACTATATTTTTCTGTTGTATTTGGTTCGAGTTATCATTGCTTGCTCTATTCCTTGAGAATTATTCTGATTGAAACTAGATGATACTTAATGTGTTATTTTATAAGTTAATAAGTTGTTGTAATGATATTTACTGTTTTGTTGCAGATTCAAGACTTCACTTCGTATTTGAGACAAAGGGATTATGCTGGAGTGATAAAGCTTTCCGCGAGCAAGTCCATGTGGACAAGATTGCTCTTTATTCTCCCCTACTCGCTTGACACTTGCTCCTTGCTGGCCATTGCACCTCAACCAGCGGAATGCCTGATTGCTTTGGTTCTGCCAAAAGAAACAAATGCGGAACAACCGTAGCTTTATAGTGTAGTGTGTTGCATGTCTATATCTAGCATTTTCCATTTAAGAAGTATACTCAGGAACATTTTTTTGAATGCCTGTAAAATCTCTCTTTTTTTTATTTTATTTAAATCTTTGGGCTCTGCTATTTAGCTTCAGGGATTGGGCATCTGAATGTTGTAATACTGATGCTGTGAACAAGCCTGACTTTACCTACGTTATATGTGGTTTTGTGAAACACCTCGATGTTTGGCTTTGGAGTTGCCATTGATGATCATCTTCTTTCCTTATTTCCTTGACAAATTGAATTTATAGTGAACATGTAATCCAGTAAGTCGGCCACTCAATACTAATTGTGCTACACCCGTGGGACAAATGGTGAACATGATAATGACAAAAGGTGAAATGTTCACCTCCAATGTCTCCGTCAGTCTGTCTTAGGATCAATACGGAGAAGGTAAATCACGGTGACTGAGAAAGTAAAAAGTTGGGGGGAGAAATTTTTTACACATGGTATAGAGATTTACTTCCCATCAATCTTGTGACTCAAATCTAATATCTCTAGTGACAATTTATTAATTCTTTACCATCTCAGTTATGCCCGTGGGAGCAAATAGTGAACATGATAGCTCGCACTAAGGTGTACACACTTCCGCATAATGTTGATTTCTTGTGATTAGGTTTTAATTGAGTTGTTTTGATGTTTCAAACTTAAAAATGTTTCAAACTATGGCATTGTCTTAGACCGTGTAGAGCTAATTCTATTGTGGATCCTTTTAAATCCATTGAGTTTGTCTTGAAGCTTGATTGAAGTAATCTCATGGAGTGTGGAGGCATCTGGAGCTTCATTAAAATACAGTGAGAAGATTGTTGGTCTCTAAGTAGTCAAGTTCAATTAGATAGTTTTGATGTGATTAATATTTTTTTTAAAAATCTTATTATTTTGATGTTTTTGAAAGTATGCAAGTGTAAAATTTGACAAGTAAATATTAAGTGCAGCGATGATGAGGTTGAAAAAAGTTCCGTAAAGTTGATTGGATATGCAAGAGATGACTGTTGGCAAATTAAAAAGTTCGAGATGTATTTAGAAGATAATGAAGATTAGAGCATACATACATTGGCAGCCTATTCAAAAGGTCAAAGTTGATTAGGAGCACAACAGGTACCATTGAGGTAGATCCAATCTTGATACGGAACCAACTATTCGACAATTTGGAAATCATCAGTGGCAGGTTGATCCGTCGATCCTTAATCTTAACCGTTCAAGATGATTACGATTAACAATTTGAAATTGTCAGTTTGGAACTGTAGATTTTTATCACGATTAAGATTATTATATTAAAAATATATATAAATTATAAATTTATAAAATTATTTGTACACTGATCATGATTATTAAGAATAATCATATAATAATTTTTTTTATTAATTTGTTATTACATAATTAATTAACATGTACAAATATTAATAATTGTCCTTGGTGCTTATCTGGGAGACCTAACTTCGAGTCCAGTATCAATAAATTTCTTTTTAAACATATATCTGGGAGACTGGCCGATTACGATTCATGCCCGTAACTTAAGTCAACAGGTAACTGGCTCGAGGTTGGGTCCACATTGAGGAAGAGATATAGGCACGCTTCCAAACAGAGGAGAAAGATCTAGAAGCGAGTCCTATTGCAAAGGAAGATAATGAAGATTTGAAGGTGAGATCTTTTGACAAACGAAGACAAGTGACTTTTGAACGATTATAATCTTATATTTTTTTAGAGAGTTTTCTTGGACGTACACTTGACTAAAGAACAAGCGTTTTGGGTTGTAGTTGGTGAATGAACTCGATCTTGAGTCCAAGTCCAAATTCTCAACAAAAATCAATCGATTAAAATTTGAAAGTGTAGATCAGTTGATTGAATAGTTGAGTCAATTTGAAAGCTAATATGTAGACATTCTACTCGTGAAAAAAAAAAAGAATTCTATTTCATTTTTATTAAACAAATTGCTATTAAAAATAAGTCACCAAATTGAGTGCACTAAAAAGGTCTTGAATTAACTCAATAAATTATCTATTAAATAAATTAGCCTTGCAGAATAAGGATCACAACAATAATCATTTGAATCGAGTAGAAGAATTTGATTCAACTTAGATCTGAGACAACTACAAATAATATTCTCTAACAAATGAACTTGCGATCTTATAATAGAACAAATTGACAGAAAAGTTCCGTTATGTTCTCCAGATTTGTTTATTTCAACTCATTGTTTACCTTAAGCATGAAACAGGCCAAGAAATCACTGTTCAGCGAGGAAAACACACGCACGCAACCATATGGCCAGCTACAGCAATATCAAACGCAGTTATCGATCATTATCTGAGCTAGGTAAATAGGCAATTTCACAAACATATAACAGAGCAAGGTGAGCAATGTTTCTGTTAAGGAGCCTGCATTATGGATATCACAATCAGGTCCTACTAAATGCTACAGACTAAAATATATTACATCACATCTGCGCTTTGCTCTTACAATATTCTACAAACTTCTATAGTTGGGGCTCGACGTAACTTCTGCTCCTGGACGAAGTGATACGATACAACAGGAGCAAATTACAGCGTCCAGCCTCTGTTTCCCAGACTACTATCAGCGGAATGCAGCCAGCTAATTCTGAGAATCTGTAGGTCATGAAATCAAAAAAGAAACAGAAAATGTAACATCCTGGTTGATGATAATTAACCTCAGATGAAAAAACACCATGGAAAATGAAGGACTAATGGTGGTGCTGTTGAACGATCCCAACCATGAGTTGAACAATCTTTTTCTTCATTTTGAAGCCATGGGAAGTCCTAATCATGGGATTTGTTCAGTAAATTTGGCACAATCCTGCACAGAAGCCTAATCATAAGGCGTTCTAGTGAACCTTCTCATGCGACTTGGGTAATGCATACGACTGAAAATTTCCTGTATCCAACGGCACACCATTTAGAGTATTCACAGGATCGCTAGCTGAACTCAATCTAAGATGGATTGGCTGTGGTGATGGCATGCTGGGATTGATCTCAGAAGCAGATTGTGGTACAGGATAAGCTGGTGTCTCAAAAGTTTCTAGATGAGAGTGACAGTTTTCCCTGAAGAGGAAAATATTATTGTAACACTTAAAAGGAAACAACTTTGAACAGTCCGATATTAAGCAAACAGCATGCTTACCCGTTGCATGAGTTTTTTCCTTTAGCACACAGCTCACTTCGTGATTTACTTTTCTCCCTCGGGCTGGCAGTGCTTTCCTGTCATAATGATATGAGACTTTTATGTCCTTCGAAATAATAAAGCAAAGATTATGTGTAGCGCTCGTCGAATAACACCATGACTTACAATTATTTTACTGCAAGCCCCTGGAATACCTTCCGGATTGCCAAGGATATTGTAGTTGTAGTGGGAGAACCGAATGAATGGATGTTCAAGCAACTTCAAGGCAGTTGGCCTCTCGGCAGGATTCCTACGAAAGCAGGATCGCAGTAAGTCTTTACCCTCATGAGACAGTGATTCAGGTATTGGTGGGTCCTTATGCAAAACTTTGAACATAGCCGCAGCCTGTTGTCAACATAACCAACTCATATTCACATGAACCAATTGAAAGTACACCATAAAAGGTCAATCAGTGACCTAAAAAATGTAATTTTCCAAAAATAGCTAAACAGAAAGAATATTTACAGCACAGCAAAAGAAAATGCACATTTCAAAATAACAGCATGCTGAAAGGAAGTCACAATTGAAAACTTAAATTTGCTGCAAATAAGGCATTCACAACTGACAGAAACATGTTAGAACATCAAAATCAGTGTCACATGTACTATGGCATGAACAAGGAATGCTAAATACAACCAAACCTATAGACACTAATCTCATTCTCTAGAAAAATGAAAAAAGTTTGCCCTTCTGATTGCCTAGTCTAATTGAAAGGAAGTCACAATTGAAAACTTAAATTTGCTGCAAATAAGACATTCACAACTGACGGAAACATGTTAGAACATCAAAATCAGTGTTTTTCCATGTACTATGGCATGAACAAGGAATGCTAAATACTACCAAACCTATAGACACTAATCTCATTCTCTAGAAAAATGAAAAAAGTTTGCCCTTCTGATTGCCTAGTCTAATTGAGATGGAATTAAGGATATGAAAAGACATGAAGCAAACTTGTCATGGGTTTAGAAAACAATATTATGAATGCAATACTTTTCTGAGGGTATAGCCTGTTCTCTCCTAATGCCATCTGCCAATCCTAAGACAACAGACTGAAAGAGATTATATAGTGAAAAACTAGGATAAGATTTATAGCAAGAAAAGGAGGCCATAAACCCAATCATATTAGAAGTCAGACCTATGACAGAGGAAATGTGCTCCGTTTTGTCACTTTGTTAAGTCTTTGACAATCAAAAATGATTTCTTTGATTTTGAAGAAGTTTAATAATAAGATGAAGAGTGAAGAAGTATTGTAGACAACTGATGTCATGACCTTCAATATAGAAGTACTAGCCCCCGGGCTTGGCTGAGTTGGTTACCACATAGTAGAATTGTTAAACCAAGCAAGAGTCGATTCTCGACGATGTTGAGAGAAATACCTTCCCATATGATGGTCTGCTTAATTTCCTGATTTACCTCTCTACATATGACTGTAAGGCCAACCATGTAGGGCGCCCGGGGTTAACATATGACCTTTTGCCAAATTCAATAAAGAAGTACCGCATAACAATAATATTGGCTACTTGATATGGCATTTCATATTAACCAACAGTGGTTCCTACTCAACCTCATGTTATATTGACAAAGCCAGAGAGGAGTCACCAAGGAAAACTAAGTTGTTGGTTTTACTCCCTTGTCTACTACCCTTGTCACATTTGATGCAATTTTCAACGAAATAATGTAAATATCATGGGAAAAACTAGCAATCTAGAAGCACCGAGTTCAGGAAATGGTCTGACATAGTCAACAAAATAATTTAAACTAGCCACTTGTGATTATTGGATCCTTGGACACTTCATTATGCTGTTCAATATATATGTTTACAATTCCAACTGTGCTTGTTATTATTATGCCCTATCAAATATGAACGCTGAAAAAAAAAACAATTTCATAGCAATCATTATGGGAAAAGGAAGTCCATAGTATAAAAGTCATGTTAATCCAGGTAGAAACTGTGGATTGAATCTGTATATTGAGTCCAAATTATCTTCACAAACATTTGCAAGCTTATATATGATGGTTTGATTGGAGAAATTCATAAAGTTACAAATCAAAAACAAAGAAAAATAGAACATCCAACCACAAATAACTAGCAGTGTACAAGAAAAACTACCCCTTCTAAACCATTCCAAGGCTGTTTTCCTGTAAACATCTCAATAATAGTGCATCCCAAACTCCAAATATCAACAGCAAGATCATAGCCAATATCCTTGTTCAACGTTGCTTGCATAACCTAAATAGAGGAAATAGGTTAAAGAATTAAAATTGATGTAAATTAAGTGAGCATGCAAACATAGGATAATTAGGTAAGTAGTTGAGAGCATGCAAACTGAAATTTTATGTCTAGATCAATTCTTGAAAGAATATTTTAGAATTGTTTTCACAAGAAAAAAAAACAAGGTTTTACCTGGTTTGATAACAGGGTTGATAAATGCTACAGAAACTAATATAGTTCCATGTCAAACGGGTGTGAAATAAACAGAAACAGGAGTAGCCACATTTAAAACAGGTAAAACATTTGGTGAGAAAAGGCGAGTAGTGATTAATAGTGTAGGGTGTCGACTGTAACGGTCAATATCAAATACATGCACCAAGGGAGTTAATTAAGAGTCTAAACATAATACCAAAATATCCTTTTAAGGAATGTATGTGTACAGGTTAAAAAAAACCACATTTTTGTTTTTTTAACTTGAACATTTTGTGAAAATTTTCACTTTGTTGAAAAGAATACCCTCTTTATGTTGCATTACTTTTCTTTTGAATATTGGTTTAAGATTATTTATCCATTCTTTCATTGGATATAATGATACAAGCAACTAAGTACATACTTAATCCATCTACGTTAGTTGTATGCACATTCTCATAGTCATCAACTATACGTGTGGGTAGTCACCAATTCTCAAGGATTCTAATTGTGAGGCTCTTAGGGCTTGTTTACTTGGTGAGAAAGCTAGGAAAACCCTAAAATATAAAAAGTAGGAGAGATGACTTAAAACATCTTGTTTACTTGGATAGGAAGTTTAGGAATGAAAGAATATTGGAGAAATTAAAACTATGAACATTCTTCCAATTCAATCACCCCATAAGCAGGAAGAAAGTAGATAGCAAGAGATCTAAAACCAAAATGGCCAACTTATCCCTTTTTCTTATAAGGCATGATTGACATCATAGGTAAAATTTTCATTATCTATTTTCATATATCTATATTCTCTATTTCTTCTTAATAAACAACACAATTATGCAAAATTCTCAAAGATTCCGTTGTCATTATTCCCCAATAAACAACATGAGGTTGAGAAAAAAGGGTTTCTTCCTCATCTATTATCTATCGTCACCTTGTATCCAACTTCCTAGTTTTTCTCTTTCGAAGCATACAGAGCCATAAGATGCATGAATGTGATGCAAGACAAACAGATCAGACCTCACACAAAAATTTATACAAATAGGATTCAACCAAACTAGGGAATAAATCAAATTACAAATTAGCAAAGAAACTAAATTAAATTTCTACCACTAGCTTCCTTATACTCCTAAAACTATTGGAAACAATGGTAAATTTCAGAGGAGAGAAAGCTTTCCAATTTTTGTTGTATTTTCTGGATAATTGAGTGCTTGAAGATGGCAATGGAATGGGAATGGGAATGCTTGTATCCATGTTGATGTCCCAGATCAGGGGTGGTCAGATCAGCCAAAGAAAAATGGGACGAAGTGCACCAGCAAGGTGCATTGCACTGCATTGATGGCTGGAGGTTTGGAAAAGCAGTGCAGGGGGCAGAGGCTGCACCTTAGCACAATGGAGAATGACGCCAAGAAGGCTTTCCAGCAGCTCATGCTTCAGGTAGCTTAGCCTGGCCAACTTCTGTTTTTCTTTGTTCGTAAAATCTCCGTACTTTCAGATGGGAAATTGAGATTGGTTAGTGTTTGAGTTTCTATCTTTTGTTTGAGTTGTTTCCTTGGAGGTTGTGGAAGAAGTTGGCCTTTGTTGATTATTTTGCTCTATTGCCACTACTTTGGGGGGATTTCTTTTAAAAACAATTCTCAACTTGGAGAGTTTTTGACATGGAGACTTTTTTTTGAACACTTAATTTTCTTAAAGAAGAAAGCCAACAAAAACAAACTCTCAGATATTTAAAAACCTATAAAAATTAAATTCCTAATTTGCATTAATGCTGACAACTCAAAGATAAAGTTAGGTTTACCAAACGACCAGATGGTAAGATATTCAATCAAGTTGAAGTCAATATGATCACTCTGCTAAATAAACTTGTATCAATTTATTAATATAGATGGATCATCAAACATAGCTGAATCCCTATTGTTTAAGTGCACCAAGAAAAAAAAGAATCCATTAAATTTTGATTCACACACAGAGCACAAACCAACTAACAGTAACTATTTCATATTCACTATCTCCTTGTATCTTAGTAAAAAAGGAAAGACAGAAAAATCAAAATCGATAACAACACCAGCAGGAAATTATCACAATCAAGAAAATTACCTCTGGAGCCATCCAATATGGTGATCCTTTTAATGAAAGAGCCCCTGCTGCACCACTCAACTGTTCAACAGGACAAAAATGGAAATGTTACATTTGCATAAGCAAAAGACATGGAAACAAACAAAAGAACATTGAACAATATTTACACAAAGATTTATTTGCAAGTATCTACACTGGATATCAAGGTGCATAGGCATTAATGTACATACCAAGATACATAATTATATAGAACATGAATGAATGCAAGAGAAAACTGATATTAGAGCTAAAATACTGAAGCACATTATTTATTTGGTTAGTGCTAAAATCCTGAAGCACGCTATGGCATTACATATTTCTTGGATATAGTAAAACAATAATCAGACTAGGGTGCTTTGAGATCAAGAAATAAGGGCTCTCTTCTCATGTTTTTATTTTAAAAAAAAAGTTATTTTATCTAAGACAATGTGATGCCAATTATTTTTAAATTAGAAAGTTCTATTTGGAATTTATAAAATAGGAATTTTATAAAATAAATTATTACCAAGGAATTAGATACTTCTTGTCTAATTGTTAAAGAAGGCCAGTGTTGGTCCATCAAAAGAGGCCCTAATCCCTTTATTTGTTTTACTTGTAGCTAATAAAATTTGAGTTCACTTTGTTAGTTTAAATTTCTTTGGTGTAAAATTATTTCTCTCTCATGCTACAACAATTTATATTAGAGCCAAATTTTTAAAACTGCTCCCAAAAGTGCTTCATCCTGATTACTCTGGCATATAACTCATGTTTACTCCTACGGAATTGGATTCCAAATTTGGCAACTGCTGTCTGCTACTTCGCACATTTTCCTTGCAGCATTAAATTGGATTCCAAATTTAACCCTGAGCCCCTCCTCAGCACAGCTCGAGAGACCTTCTACTTGTTCTAGGCAAGTAGCTTCCACACCCATGTGTCATTGCTTCACCAACACCCTTAAGTGTCGCCACCACCTAGTAGGTCATTATCCCAACTACCACTAGCAAGATAGAAGAAAGCCTCTTCATTATGTTGCTACCACCCAGTTCAATGATACTCGCTTGCAATTAGTCTTACGGATTGTCAACACTTAATCTACACAGCTAGAACCAGCTCGAGCTATCACTCATAGAGATAGCCATTAACATGTTGTCGCAGCATCAAATCCAACTACTATAAAAAGTGTCTCTTCTCTTGTGATAAGCTATGGTTAAGTTGTCGATGGCATCTTCTTCAACTGTAGACTCCATCTCCTCTCTGATCTACATTGTTGTCAACAAACACAGAAGCACATAATCCTCCAGTAGACACAAGGTAGAAAGTAAAATTCAGACAAATAAATACAAACAGTGAATAGAAACACACATGTTTTGCCATCCCAAAATCGGCCAACTTGACAGTACCATGTACATCAACAAGCAAATTTGCTCCTTTGATATCCCTGCACGTGTTGGTATTCTTTAGATTAAGCAGGGTCATCTATTGCTGGAAAATGCCAACCAGCAGTAGTAGAAACACACTACAGAAGATCAGAACTAAAGAACAAATATATCACATATATCATATTTTTTTATAGCTGTGCAAACAGAAATAAAACCAATTAAAATAATCTGAATAAGCTTAATTCATGAATTTACTCCACAAACAAATATGAAAGCTGATCAGACAATAAATTACATTGACTATAAACCAACCAGCAAGATAAAGTAATAAAGGACAGATCAATTTAAAAGCTAATAGAAAAAAAAACAAATTCCCAAAAGGAATCTCAAACAGCATCTCGTACAAGTAGCATACATGTTTCCCCATTGCCGCAGCTAAAAAAAGCAAGATCAATTAAGGAAAGTGGGATCAAAATGACTCAACTGAGGCAAAGCATGGAAGGAGGCAAGCCATGTCACATTCACATAGGAGAGCTTGCAACATATGGAAGTGCAGTTGAGAAGACTACACAAGGGAGGTCGTATGATCTCAGCCTAAGGGGCATGCCTCTGTAACCCCAAAAAGGGTGCTCTAATACCATGTAGAAATTAGAGAAATAACCATTGTACTTCATCATGGTTAAAGGAAATACCTAGCGAGCGTTGACCTATGCATATTGTAGAAGGATTCACTCTCTAAGAATGCATTTATATATACTTCTTTATACATTATTCTCATATTGCAGTTTGAATATAGAATGACTACTTGTGAAGGGAAATGAGTGGAGATGCAAAATCAGGCAATACCATAGAAGTGCAAGGAGTTCACAGTAACTATAAGGATACAGACCTGTGCATTATATTCTTACTATGCAAGTAGGCCAACCCTTTGAGAATATGACGAGTGAAATTGCGGACAACTGATTCTGTCATAGCTCCACAGTGTTGCTGAACATATTTACTAATCGAGCCAGGATGAACATACTCTAGATATATGTAAAACTGATCATCGATCTGCATGAAAAGAAATAAAAAATGTAATGAACAAAACAAGTTTCAGACACTAGCACAAGTACGAATGCTAGCCCCAAAAAGGAACTTACTGTTTCACTTCCATAATATTGGACAATATTTGGATGCTCAAACTGGCTAAGAAACTTTATTTCCTGCATACCAAGAAACAGAGTAATTTAACTCACAAAAAATAGAAAAGTAATCATTAAAATGATTATTGGCCTCTTGAATGCAATAAGTTGCCAATTTTGACACTTGAGATCGACAATTAGAGGTTTCAACTTTTAAGCATCGACAATCTATGTTCTGAAAATAATCAAGCTAAATTCAAAAGTAATCTTTGTAAATCCCAAAGTGAGCAGATAAAAGATTACTTGAGGAATGCCATAAATTAACACAGGGTATGGTTACTGTTGTCATAGATGAAAATCAAACCTGTTCTAACTGAGTTATGCATTCTGCAGATTTGGCATCACCGGGAATTATATTAACTTCTTTCATTGCACATAAAGCTCCTGTGTGCCTGTTGAAACTTTCAGTCCAATAAGATGGTAAAATGAAGCTTGAAACACCTATCAAACAGATACAATACGCACCTGTTGGTGGCTACATAAACATTCCCAAATGTGCCACTACCAATGAGTTTTCCTTTCTTCCACTGGCTTTTCAATGACTCGGGTTTAGCACCATTCTGATGAGAGAACCCTGAATGTGAAGGAGATATAGCTCCAGGAGGAAGTGGAAGTGGGTGTCCATTAATGCTACCGACGTTCTCATGAGATGCTGCAAAGTTATCTGTGAGCATCCTTGTGTTCAAAGGTGAAGAAGGTGCACTGAGATTCCAGGGTCTTGGGTCAGGACTTCTAACTGTTGGACTGCGAAGTGGGTCCGGACTTGGAATAATTTTCTCAGGAGAGAAAGTTGGCAGCACTTCGGTGAATGGGATCTCTAGAGAAGACCAGACTTGCCGCCCTGGAGTTGCAATGTTAAGAGTAGAAAAATCAACATTACTTGATCTTCGAGGACTATACAAAGGACTGTGCACCGGACTTGAGAACCCGCTTGTTGGAGCACTTTTAGCAGGTATATTGAGTCTGAAGGCAGCAGTTCCATTATAATTTGGATCTTGAGATAACTTTTTCTGACGTCTAAAAGTAAACCCATTTCTTGAGATGCCTGTGTCTTCTGAATTTCTGGAAGAAATCTGGTGAGGAAACCTACTGCCAAGAAGAAAGTAAAATAGAAAAAACCATAGATTTAGCTTTGCAGTGCCATTGCACTACAGAAAAAACAAAATACAATCTTTTAAGGAATAATATAGCATGACCACTGGAAAACCAAAGAATTGCAGTTTTTCCAAATCCAAAGATGCTTCAACTTGCAAAATATGTAACAGAGAACTTCTATGCTCACAAATCCATAAACAGGAGATAACAGATGCTGAAACTGTGACAAAATGATTAGCATGAAGAAAACATAATCATAGCTAAATGGAAAAAAGTGTCAATCTCCAATGAATTTTCAACCTAAAAAAAACAGATTTAGCTTAGGGCCACAGACACATTACAAAAAGTTAAAACAACTGATTTATGTTCCAATTGTTTCAAAGCTACTCCCCAATCCCCATCATTGTTACTCTAGATGACCATTGTAGTAGATAAATCTTTCAAAATTGTGAGGTACACACCTTAGGAATAAGCTATGCTTATATTTACTGAATAAATTTATAATACAAGCATGATCCATTTATGAATGGTAGGGCTTTCCAACAACAATGACCTCTAGGTACTGCAATACATCACTTTCATAATCAAGAGCAGAACAAAATAAGAATACTGAGGTTACTCACCTCAATGTAGTTACAATTATAGTTTTCATAATTGTTCTTAGTATTAATTGGCGCAATGGCCCTATTCTTCATTATGTTTCATCCATCTTTACAATTACTATAGTTTGTGTATCAATCAGCCTTATACCCTTTGCAAAAGGCTGGTATAAACCTATTCATCAAATGCTAAAGCTGCAATGAGCATCTTCATATATAAATCTTTCACAGCTGTAAGGTAGATAACTTGTGAATAAGCTATGCTCGATGAAAAACAGAATGAAATAAGCATACTACAAGATTACTTACCCCAATTGGAGTGACAATCATCACTTCCATTGCTGTTCTTAGAAAATATTAAACACAATTACTCAGTTCTTCAATATGTTTCATCCATCTTTACTACTATTGTAGGTGTGTATCTGCCTGTTTAATTCCCTGACACCTTAAGAATAAGCTATACTTATTTTTGCTAAAATAAGTTTGTGACCCAAAGAAGATCCACTTATGAAAGGCAGGAATTTCCTGCACCAATGCTCTTCTGGTATTGTGATACATCGTTGCTTTCATAACGAAGAGCAGAACAAAATAAGCATATGAGTTTTGTTACCCCAATGTAATCATAATTATCATTCTCATAGTTCTTGTTAGTAGTATTAAAAATATTTACCGTATTTTTTATTATGTTTCATCCATCTCTACAACTATTATAGGGGTATTTCTACCTGCTTTATTCCTTTGGAAAAAGGCTGGTGTTTTCATCAAATTCTGAAGTAGCTATTCAATGTGAAATTAAACAATTGTAAGTCTTCATAAGAACATAAAATAGCTTATTAAGTACTTCTAATAAAAAACAACAAAGACTTTAACCCACTAAGTGGAGTCGGTTATATGGATCATCTTATGCCATTGGGTTTGATCCCCTATTATATCATCATTAAATACATTTACAAAAAAAAAAATCAACGGAATCTCATTACAAATTTGAATGAACTGCTCATTATCTACTAGCTGAAGAGGGAATACAGATTAATGAACTACATAATGTTGGCAGAAAAAGATACCTCATTAACATAATCCAGTACAACAATAGTGCCTCTTATATATTGAACATTCAAAAGAAATCAACTAACTCTGTTTGCAAGTATCAAATGATTTTCTATTAAATCAGCTTGTTAAAATCATCTGATACATGCTATCAGAATAAGTATTCCTGATATCTATTGGTTAAATACTGAAGGTGTCGACCCCAACTTTGATTATGGAAGTTCGAAGCTGCTAGTATATCCGACACATATTGGATCGTTCAAGAAGGAATCGGAAATAAGCTCACCTTCCAACTTCACCAGCTGGGAAGGTCCTGTCGCGGAGTGGCTCTATGACAGAGGAAACTTCTGTGGCCACATGAGTACCTTCATTACCTTCTAATCTCTTTGTAAGCTCTATCGGAGAAGGAAGTCGGCAGCACGCTGTGTTAGGCGACGGGAACCCAAACCCCGAAGCCGGCACCTGTGTAGGATCCCGACGAGGCGATGCAGCTGCCGGCGTCGCCGACTCAGGCAAAGGGAGCGGACGCGGTAGCAGCACAGAGGCCGGCACAGTCCGTCCAGGGTCGCTGTCTAGGTTGCCAAGGGAGGAGCGCGAAGCGGTGGGCAAGCTCCCAGATCTCGGGTCGGAGTTGGCGGAGTCGAAGGAACTCCCTCCCAAATCGATTTCAGCGAGACGGTCGAGTTCGGGGAGTCGGGTGAGGCGGCGCTGGGAGTCGCCACGGCGGGTCCAGAAGTGAAGGTCCCTGGAGCGGCTGCGGGCGGATCCGGGAGAGGAGGCAGCGGAAGATGGCGAGGAGGAGGAGGATGAGGACGATCCGGCGCTCTTACGGTTCCACCAACGCATGGCGACGACGAGAGGGGGCGATCATGGTACGGGGGCAGATGCCTGAGCGCAGAGGTCGAAGCCCTATCTATAACCCTAACCCTGATCCTGCGAAGGCGATGGCGTCGCCCATGGAGAAGATGGACGCCCCAGAACCCTACGATCGGGTGGGAAGGGGGAAAGTGCCAAAGAAGAGGAGGAGCTGGTGGGCTTCATCTCTCTTTCTTGATATTTGTTTGGGCGTCGTTTCGCTACGCGACTTCGAGGAAGAAGCTCTCCGAAGTCAAACCGTTTACCTGGCATTTGACCCTCTTTTTTATTTTATTATATTTATGAGCAAAAATAGAGCATTTTTAAAACGTTAAAAGGGCTTCTTTTTCTCAATAATGTTTTTAAAATATAGTCAAGCTCATATAATAATTTTAATAAAACTACTACATAAATTTAAAAACTTGTAGTTAACTTTTAGCTGACTGAAGACTGAATAGGGTTCTAGTCCATTGAATATTTGATTATTGACTCGTAATGATTAACTTAATGATTCCATTCAACTAAACTGAATTTTACTCGATGAGAGTTGTGTGAAAATAAGTTATTTGCTAGTCGCTGACCTGTTTTCTCTCAATAATTGTGTATGAATACTCAACATGTTTGAGAAATATGTCTCTAAGGATTGAGATTTTGATAATTCTTTTATAAAGTTATTGTATGAGATTTCTCAACTTTGTTTTTTAAAAGAGAGAGATTCTCTCGTGAACTCTCGTGTAATATGTATTTGTTGATCGTATAACAAGGTCGATACTTATCTTCATTGTTATGACTAAGAGCATTGACTAGAATTATAATTTATTCTTCACTAAATAATGATTTTTTTATTAATAAAATATGCAATTAAATATACTTTATTTGATTGTCTCTATCTCTATGACACTATCACTAACAATCAAATGTTGAAACATGTGATTTACCTCCTTGTACTGGCCTTGGGACAGGTTGGCGGGGTGCTGGGGGCGAGCGATTCGCCTTTTTGCCACCAAATGTTGAAACCTGATGAAAAAGAGTATCAACCATTGTCCTTAATTCACTTACTAAGGCACATCTCAACATAATGTTTGATTGTTTAGTATGAAATACCGTAAGAGATTGTAAAAACTAACTATATTGTAGTTCCATTGTATGGAATCATCAAGTGTTGGCTGACTTCAAATGAGAGAGAATAAAAAAGTTATAAGAAAGATACAGATCAAAGAAAGAAAATAGTAATTTTTGGGACAATTTCTTTCATACTGTATCAGATGTTTAATGTTGTCTAAGAAAACATAGTCATCAAAATATTGTAATTGAACTTTTGCATCCTTCCATTTACACTATTTTCTAAGATATTTTCCTCTTTTGATTAACCTTGAGGAATTCATTTATTCCATTTTCCTCCATTTCCAGTGTCAAAGCTTCTGCACTGTCAGAGGCTCAAAGCTGGATGTCCTTTCACCAATCGTGAGCACTGACAGATTCCCCTATTTTTCACATCATAAAGATCACTGCACAATGTTTTAATTCTAGGCAACAGTTGCTCAGCAATACCTGAAGAATGTTGACAAAAAAAACATGTATATTTCAGATCTCAGGATGGAAGAAGATTAGAAGACAGATGAGAATTTTATAAATGTTAATGAAGAATTTTGATACCAGACTTGAAACTTCTCAGTAGTTGGAATGAACCATTGCTTCACCTGTCACAAAACTTGGCAGAAATCAGAAATGTATCTTGAACAGGCAAATTCCAGCGTAAGAAACTCAAATGAATCAAGATCTCTGTCATACAATCCATCAAATTAGCCTCTTTCTTACATTCAATCAGCAAAAATAGAGAGCTCTCTACACAACTTGCAGAAGTAGCTTTACAGCACCTGAGCTATCCTAGTTCTTCAGTATCTTTACTAGTAAATAGCATCATTTCCAGCTATAGCTCTCAGATTTCCCATCTTCCTCAAGACAATTGCCGGCGGTGTTAGAGCGAGTGAGCTGAAGAGGACTCTGTGGAGAGTCAGATTGAGAAACACTCGGTCGCGAGGAACTGCTGAGTTGCTCTTCAGCATCAGGAACACCACCAGCTATTATTGGAATAGGTTGGTTCTCTAAATCTGAAGTGGATACTTTCTTTGCATGCAATCTATATTTCTGAAATGAAGAAGGAATTCTTTTTGTTAGTGATCCAATGAATAAACAGGGAAAGGAATTTTATGAGCAAACCGACTTGTAGATGACTCTTCACTTCATCATTGGTGAGGCCATCCACCTTCATCAGTTCTCTGATCTGCTTAGGAGTAGCCACTGTTCGATCATCAAAAAAATTGCAGTTAATATTGAATTATATCCAGTAAATAGAAGGCCCATATGTTCTTAAAGATCTAAGTTTATATTACTTCACCAAATTGAAAGATGACCAAAAGATTTTCGAGCTTAGGCATAATTGAGAAATCAAGCTACCTAAAGATGCAATTTTGCATGCAATTTTGAGATTTCAGAGAGAGTGCAAGATCGGCATCTAACCTTGGACTCCGCCGAGCTGTTTGAGGGCGGAAAGAAAGCGGCGATGTAGATCCGGTGACCAGCACCGCCGCACTTTTCTCGGTGTCTGATGTTGTGACTGTGAGCTGGTGGGGTGGTCGTCCGTCTTCAACGTGGTCCTTCTGACGCCCTTGGACGCGGAGCCACTTACACGGTGGCCGTCGTTGACGGCGGAGAGAGCAAGAGCCCCTCTATCCGTTGCTGAGGCATGAACGGATTTCTCTGGAAAGTCGAGTTTCTCCTCCTTGGAATTCGCTGCGACGGTGGACCGACCTTTGAAAGGCACAAAGGCACAGCCGCCGCCGCCGCTCAATCTCTTCGATTCCAGGAACAAGTTCTCCTTTTTCTTGCGATTAAGATCTCCACTGCCCTGCCGACGAACAATTCCGAAGATTAACTTGAGAAACAAGAAAAGAACCTCTTTTTTTTTTTGCAAAAAAACGCTTGAAAAAATTATCCTTTGTACCTCAGCCTTCTCAATTTCATCATCCCTACGATCGTTTCTGGCGGAGTTATCGATCCAGTGCTGAGAATAACTCATCCACTTCATCGTCTCGACGGCGCCCCTTTCCAGCTTTACCCTCCTTTCCTGCTCTTCGAATTTTCGCCCAATGGGGATCAATTCTCCGAACACACGCGCATATCTCTCGCCTCTGCATTGCTCAAGCTCCTTCTCCAACCCCTTGATCACTGAAACATTAGGACACCAAATACGCCAGTTAAGAAATGCAATCAATAAAAAAGATTCCTCTTTTGGGTCTTAGAAACCTAGAAACCAACCGACCATCGTTGAGCAGGTGCATGCACAGAGGAAGCTCCCTCTTGAAAACCTCGATCTTCCTCCTCTCCTCCTCCAGGCTCCTCACTGACTCCTCCAGCCTCGCCACCCTGCTGTCTCCGCTCTCCGTCTCCGACGCCGCTTTCAGGAAACCGGCCACGGTCCGCGCTGTGAACAAAGCCAGGTCCAATCTGACCTCTGACTCCGTCGATCCCATTTCTCTGTCCCGGATCCCTCGCTCCCCAGTGAGAAGCCAAGAAGGGCATACACCAGCGAGTGAGAGCACGGAGACGTGCCCCGTTTATACAGGATAAACGAAGCCGATTTGGAGCGGCGACCCGGTTCGGTCGAACCGTGGAGGCGAGGAAGCCGACGAGTCGTCGCGTAATGCAGCGGCGCGGTCGAGTCACCACCTCCGACTCGACGGTGCGGAATCTTCCAAATCCCTGTTCACACTTTCACCATTTCCGGACCCAAGAATTACCCAACTGATTTTTTATCTGTTGGACAATGGCGAGGGCCCACGCCTTAGTTTGTGGATATACTATTGAGTTTGAGAGGTGGGGGGAAAAGTGCACAGTTGTTAATGCCGCTGCTTTACAAAGTTTGAGTAGTTTAGTGTGGGCCCCCTGAAATTAAGCAAATTATCTTGCTGATTAAGATAAGTTATAGTTAACATTTAAGTAACTTTTACCAACGTACTTGGTAATTTTCAAATAAAAAATAATATGCTCTATGAAAAATTCAAGGAATGATATAGCAATTTATATACAATGATTTTTCGACGGGTTTATTGTACCCTTAAGGTATAGTTTGATTTGGGGCGGCGATCGGAGACCGTCGATGGCGTCCGGGCGACAATTTGACGTGTACATGTAAAATATCATGTCATTCCTTGAGGTTTTCATTGAGATTTTTCCTTAAACGTATTATTGCTCTTTTCAAATAACAACTTTGCCCAAGTGAGATATTGTATTTGCTTCGCCATCTCAAATTGTTCCACTTTCGTGGGGTCGGATCGGTCATTCCAGATTCGACGTTACCTAACCTGATTAATAATTTTTTTTTCAAATTGTTCTTCACATTATACATCGGTCGACCAAAGTGTCAAATCACTCTCTCTAACCACATCAGAAGATGAAGAGTGTGCTCCTACGGATAGGAACAAAGTGTCAAACCACTCTCCCTAACCATATCAGAAGATCAAGTGTGTGCTCCTACAAATAGGAACAGATGCCCAATGGTTAATACAGTGGCGTTGTCATAGATAAGTTTAGATTAATTCTCAATGAGTAGATTACCTCACCCTCACATGCCCTATATTATTCTTGGACGAAACTTCTACGATTTACTTGCATGTTTCTAATCGGAGGTCGATAATACTAAGTCTTCTAGAATGAATATTATTATCTTTTACCATATATAAGAAGATAGAGTGTTATTGAATTGTTTGTGGCTTGAAGACACACGATTATTCTATCTATGACTTAGTTGTGAAACCTTTAACTACCATAGGAACTCCAAAGTGATATTCTATTAATCTATGAGTCCTCGACCTTTGGGAGTGTTGGAGGATTTTCGGAGAAGTTACAATAAATTGAAATTATTGGGAAAAACTTCAACTTATCTCTGTTGAGTGACCCCGACTACTTTTCCCCCAAGCTGCAGTCTTTCAAGTAAAATTTCTGAACTCCTGAGTGAAATCCCGAGTTGCGGAGTGAGCTCCCGAGCCGATCTCCTAACCCGATCTCCCAACCCGAGCAGAAACTCTCGAGTGAAATTCCTGATTGGCCGAGTGGACTCCCGAGCAAAATTCCCGAGTGGTCGAGTAAACTCCCGAGCGGAATAGCCGAGTGAGCTCCCGAGCGGAATGGCCGAGTGAGCTCCCGAGCGGAATGGCCGAGTGAGCTCCCGAGTGGTAGTAGGGCGTCTTCCGACTGAACAGGAATTAGCTGAGGCCTACGAAGCGCAGTTTCCTTGAAACAGATTCGTCCTCCTCCGCAGTGCTTCGAGGCTCAGATGGACTTCTGTCTCTCAGGATACAACAGCCGAACCACGGGCACAACGGAGCACTCGTTGTTCGTGGCGAACTGAGGAGGTACCCGACTGCTATCAGCGGAGGTCGGGAACGAGGTGGAGTGGAGGAGATTTTCGTAGCGTCTGTGTATTTTGCTCTCGGTCACTGCCCCTTTATATAGGCTCAGACCCCCGCAGACGAAATAATCGTCATTTATTGACAATTAACCAGCCAGATCAGTTACATTTGAGCAAAAATCAATTTGGCAAAACATTGGTTCATCTTCTTGGACAAATTTTGCCCCGACCGGTCGGACATTTGACGTGTGCGGGTCGTGCACGAGTTCACTTGGTTCAGTACAAATCCGGGCCCTGGATTTGCACCCCCCTGCGCACCCACGCGTGAGAGAGAGTCTCTCCCCTAGCATTTGTTCACAACTATCATGTTTGTGCTACAATATAAACTAAACATTTTGCCTTAAAACTCCTAATATGGGACTAAAGCCCCACTCACAAGGGAGTTCCTTTATTCTCCTCCTCACTTTCTACTCACAAGAAAGTTCTAATGTGGGACTAAAGTCCCACCACCTCTTTTCCATTCACACTAAATATCCAAGATATCTAATAGGGAGCGCATACAATGGTTGGTAAACTATGTGAAGGGAGATTGCTCAAATCATAACATGTATCCAACTAATTAAATGTGATCTCTAGTTGAACAAAACAGTTTTTGTTTAATTAGTTTGGTCAATTGGCTTTCTTGTAGTTAATTGGTAGGTTAACTAGCTTACGAATCATTGATAGTAAATGACAAATCGATTGAACGTGTCCAGACTTGACATGTTGAAGCCCTTGTTTATAAGATCTTGGAGAAATTTTAGCAACAAACACATTGTTTAACTCCAAATATTTGGTATATTTGTTGATAGAGTGAGGTGCTCATACATTTGGATTAACATATAAGAGCATATGATCATCTATTGAGAGATTCAATTTCATCTGTCTATGGAGATGTATTTTCAATTATACTTTAACAAGATGCTTGTAATTGATAAGGAGGTATGAACCATTAAGGGATAATGATAGGGATCTAATTGAAATGGAGTGATCAACAAAGAGACAAAGGAGGATTATACAATTGATGAAAATGCTACGTATGCTTTGAAGAGCTCCTTACCTAGTCACCTTTTTTTTTTATTTGGGCTTGAGATGTTTAACTTTAAGCTCCATTCTATTTACATAAGTTTTTCTTTGATTTGCTATTTTTTTATCTTATTGTACAAAAAATTATAATAGGTTTTTTTTGGCCTCTGATAAGAAGAAAGTATACTAATTCACGTTAAATCTCTAAGCCATGGACTAGGAATAGGTTTAGATTTAGTTGCTCAACTAAAGATTTAGTATTCACCCCTCTCGCTGAGACACAATCCTATAATTTTCACTACATACTAATTTAACACGATAAAGTGATCACGCAATTCATATTCTACTAACACTTGTCTTGTCTTTCTGATTGTGAGAGGATTTAGGTGTGCCATTTATTCACCCCCTATAGTCGGATCATCATCATCGACTCTATTAGCAATGTCTCTAAGTAAAGAGATTAAAGGATGAATTAGAAGTATCACCAAAGCTAGTCATCCTTATGATCGAGCTAGAGGATGATGCCTGAGATAAACCTATAGAACTATCTAGGATTACGATGCCTGACAAAACAAACACAAAGGAAAGTTCTCTCCATAACTGCAACAGTTCATAGTCGCAGTCCCTCTCATGAAAATTTTATCACTGTGAATCAACAGAGCCGCTGCCAGAGCGAATCTAGTCGAAATTCCACTAACTCACGGCATAGCTTAAATTTTGGTACGTGGATGCCTTAGAGGAATCAAATGGAAGGACGACTAGAGTGGTGTATGGTTTGTCAAATGCTTTCTTTTTGTCAGTGCAGTTTGTGGTGGAGCCATCCATAAATGTGTTGGAGAATCTCCTAATGGCGTGGGGAATCCAAGGGAGGAAATGAGGAGCCAAGTGTATTATTGTGCTTGATCAAGACCAAGAGAATCCGACCAAACTATCAGCGGGAAGAAGACAAGGAAATGGATGATCATTGAGCTGGACTGGTTTCTTTAGCATGACTACTGTAGTAGTACTACAATACTTTTGAGGGATGACAAACAAGCTGCCCATGGTTTAGGCAAAATGGTTTAGGGATCAAAACAGTATAGACAATTGGGATTAGCAGAGCATAAGAGAGAGAGAGAGAGAGAGGATGAAGGTACAATAAAGTTATGATATGATAGAAGGTTTAACTGTATCAAGAAAGAGATGCCTTGCTCCATGATCATGAAAAGTTTAAAGCTGAAGATGTTTGTTTCTTCAGAAAGAAAGTAGGGTACAGAAAAAAGTTGAGACAGAAAAATTTTGTTGGAGTCGAATTGATAGTCAAAAGCCTTTGTTTTCTCCAGAGCATGCCTTGTCTATTTATTATTAATGAATAAACTACATTTTCTAAACAAAATACACTACAGTTTGCAGATATTATTTTATTATAAATTAAATAAAATATGTTGCTGCCCAGGATCGAACTGGGGACCTTTACTGTGTAAGAGTAACGTGATAACCACTACACCACAGCAACCACGCTGAAAGATGAAAGGAAGAAGAAATTTATATTTTTTATAATTAAAGGACAATTCATATAAAAAGGATTATCAAAATATAAACGTCTAACACTAGGAGAAGTTTTGAGTTAGAATAATTTTTTCTAACAATAGTTGATTTGATTGAACATCATATTCTTTCAACAGCATCAAACACCATTTTATTTCATCTTACAAGATCTCATCAACACCCGGCACCATTTTATTTCATCCTTCATCTTACAGATCACTTGATCTCTTGAAATGATATATCTGGATGTTTTCCACATCCAACCTCTTGTAGTTACTGTTACTCCTTGCCATTAAGAACTCCCCCCAGTTGAACTCCTCATACTTGACAACGTTATTCTCATCCAACAGCTCCTCCAATGGCTTCACCATCACATAGTGCGCAGGGTTGAAAAAGAATGGTATCGAGAATCTCTCTTTAGTCGTGTTCACCGAAACCCTGTGCTCTGCGCTCTCATACTTGTCATTGCTCCATACCTGAACAATGTCGCCGACATTGATGGTGAAGGAATTGGGGATAGGCTTAACGCGAACCCACTCGCCGTCTGATTGGCTTTTGACGTCAAGCCCACCTACATCGTCTTGGGCGAGGATGGTGAGGGCGTCGGCGTCCTTGTGCCGGCCGACGCCAAGGGCAAGGTCGGGGGAGGGGCAGGGTGGATAGTGGTTGAGCCTAATGAAGGATGTCTGATCCTTGAAGAAGCCATTCAACCTCTTGGCCGGCAGGTTCAAGGTAAGCGAAATCAGCTCCAACAACTTGAAAGCTAACACCTCTGCGGCCTTGGCATACTCTTCCAACGCTGCCCTGGAAACCCAAGTACACAGGAAAAGAATGATGCATGTTGTTTTACTATCAGCTGAGTTGCAAACGTATGTCAGCTTGTTTCCATCGACTAAACATTCGAGACTAATGATAATCCAACTCAATTAATTCATGTATGTTTGCCTCTCTATCGGCTTAACATTTGAGACTAATGATAGTCCATCATGAATAAATTCTTCAAACATAATTAATTTTTGAGAAGTTGTCCCTGTTTCAGTAATGCTCAGAAAAAACACAACTAGATTGTGGAAATTCATAAACATTTGCTTGAAATTGATTTTAGTTCTATGTGATTTAAAGAGCTAGCATGCATTACACAAAGCATCACAGGAAGGCAAAAATAAAAAAGATAGATTACTGCAAATTGTTTGAGCTTATGAACTTAAATTTTGCTTAACATTTGCCCAAGTGTAGAAATTGATAACTGTACAATGTTTCAGGATATCAAGCATCAAGCAAAAAGGATGAAAGTATAGATAAATACTGGAAAATAAGCAATAATCCAAAGAATCTTTCCGTTTAGTTTGGCTAGGGATGAGGAACCCTAATAGTTTTTTTCCCCCTCCCAAATTTGTTGAATATAAAAGTGAAATTTTACCTAAATCCAGGTAACGATTGGGGCCACTGGTTTCGCTTTCGCAGCTGGATCGGCTCATGGGCATCTTCGCATTCCGCCGCCACAGAGGGGTTAATGGCCGGCTCGCTGACGACCATGTCAAAGACCTCCTTCCAGTCCCGCACATTCTTGGTGTTCTCCGCCTCATAGTACCCGACCGGGTTCGCCTCGTCGCGCCGCACCCGGCTCCGCTCCTCCGGCGGCAGGGCGAAGAAGCTCCTCGCCGCCTCCCACGCCCGCTCCACCACTTCTGGCTGGACCCCGTGGTTGATCACCTGGAAGAACCCCCACTCGCGGCACGCCGCCTCCACCTGCGCCACCAGATCCTCCAACTCGGGCGGCAGGGGCGACTCGAGGCTGCCGTCGAGGTGGTGGATCGGGGCGAGATCGATGACGGGGATCCCGCCTGCTTCGGACACGACCGGCTTCGGCCGGTGCTCGGGAGCTTGGACGAAGGCGGGCTCGAAAACCAGCACCATTCTTCTTCTTCTTCTTCCTGTTCTTCTTCTTCTCCTCTTCCTGAAGTTTTGCGGCCGCTGGCGTCCTCGTCGCTTTCTTATCAGTTGGCTCGACAAATGGATGTGGACGGTTTTAGACCCCAGTTCAACATTTAATTTACAGTCGATGGTATATATGTACATATCTTAATGCCGTCAGTTGCCTACCTTTACCCACTCTCATGATTAATGATTTTAAGTGGGTCTAAACGACGGCGACTGCATGGAGTTGGTGGCAAAAAGCTGAAAGGTTTGCTCGATCTGTCCTAATATAAAGAAGATAAATTGTGATGAATAAAAATTAAGAAAATTAATCTAAACTCTTTGCGTGTAAATTTAATTTTTTTTTTAAGAAAAAATTTATTTCCACTTCATATATATAATATTTCATATGTTTCAACTACAGATTTATCGAATCATCCTCAATTTTTTAAGTACAAAAAATCTGAAATCAAGTATAATTCTTTCAAAATTCAGCATTATTTAATTAAAATTCAATATATTTTATATCAAATTTAGTATAACCTAATCAATTCATTCTAAGCTAATCAATTGGTATGAACTCTTAATCAATTGGTCCGGTGGAAAAAGAATTATACTCAATTTGATAGAACATATACTAAATTTTATTTGAAATATATTAAATTTAGAAAGAATTATACTTATTTTTGGACTTTTTATATGTATAAAAAGTGTGATACTTAATTTGATAGAAAATATACTAGATTTTAATTATATACTACTGAATTTAAGAGAAACTATACCTCATTTTAGATTTTTTATACCTAAAAATAATACGTCAATTAGGTATGAACTCCTAATCAATTGGTTCGGTGGAAAAAGAATTGTACTCAATTTGATAGAATATATACTAAATTCTAATTGAAATATACTGAATTTAGAAAGAATTATATTTCTTTTTGGACTTTTTATAAGTATAAAAAGTGTGATACTTAATTTGATAGAAAATATACTAGATTTTAATTATAGGATACTGTATTTAGGAGGAACTATATCTATTTTAGATTTTTTTATACTTAAAAATAATAAGTGCAATTAGGTAAAGTAATATTTATTAGGAAGCCGAAGCAAATGAAACTTTGCATGTAAGGAGTGGAAATGAATTTTTTCTGACATTGGGACTGAAAATAAAGTTTAAGATTAAGTTGGGGATTTAAATGCAATTTACACATAAAAATTTAGGAGGTTAAGAAAATTTATTTTTTATACATGATAAAAAATTTATGCTCTATTAATCTGGTAATTCAAATTCAAAATTTTTAATGATAATCTATCGAGTAGGAGCCGATTGCATGGGATTGGGTAGGATATGAACGAGTAATCCTTGTTTTATTTGTAGGTGTGATCCGACCCCATTTATTTATTGTTATTATTTTTTTCTGGTTAAATATTTATTTGCTCACTCATTGTCTTCGGTTGTTAGATCTCCATCTGAATGAAATCTTTTATGGGTTTGCTGACGTCAACGATATCAGTTCGGTCACCCACTTAATCATGAAGAGGTTACGTCCAAAAAAAAACAAAAGAAACAAATTTCATTTCTTTTTAAATTAATATTTACACGATTTTATTTGTTAATTTTAAAATTTGACTATTCACTCCTTTAGTGGCTGCACAATCCTATAATTTTCACTGCATATTAATTTAATACGACCAAGTGATCACACAAACTTTCAATATGCTACTAACAATATAATTGTCTTGTACTCTTGTCTTTGTGATTATGGGAGGATTTAAGTGTTCCATCTATTCACCTCCCATAGTGAGATGACACTATTAGCTATCATGATGTTAAGGACAAGAGTTTAACTAGAGTTGTCAAACGGACCAACCCGTGACGGGGCGGGTCGGCCCATGGGGGGCCGGCCATTTGGCGGGGCGGGGCGGGTTGACCCGTCATCTAGGCGGGTTGGAAAATCCCCAACCCAATCAAAGGCGAGCCGTGGGTTAGGCAGGCCAACCCACGGGGCCATCAAAATATTTTTAAAAAATTAAAAAAATATATATATTTAGATTTCATCAATCAAATATATTAAGAAATATATTTTTTAAATATAAATGGATACAAACGAGTACTCATGTGATGAAAAATATTATTTTTTATTTCAAAATAATAACAAAGAAAGATAATAAATTGTCATAAAACTTAACTAACATGTGATTCTCAACCCGCGGGCCAACCCAAGCCCGTCACAGGCCGACCCGCGCAGGTCGCGGGCCTAGGCGGGTTGGCCCGCGGCGGGCTTGGGTTGCTTAAATTCTAACCCAACCCGCTTAAATTGATTGGCGGGGCGGGCCAATCCGACGGGCCCAACCCAAATTGACAGCTCTAAGTTTAACCGATAAATTAGAGTTACCAAAAGTATCACCAAAGCTAATCATGCATCCTTTTGAGCGTGTTTGACCGTCCACTACGAGCGCTGAGTTCGATCCTCGGCTACGGCGTATTTGCAGAAATTTTTCCTCCAAATAGGGCGTGAATCCTGGAATGCTGGGCGTCTAGACCGCCTACTACGAACGCTTCCAATTTACCCTGGCGGCCGGTGAAAAAACTTCCGTGAGGCCGGGCCGGTCGCCCGAGGTTAGAAAAACCTCGTTATAAAACTTATGAGCGAGCTAGAGGATGATGCTTGAGATAAACCTATAGAGCTAGGATAGGGTTGGCTCAAGCCTATTTGAGATCCTAGGCGAAAATTTTTTCACTCGCTTCTTTTCATTCGGACTTGAGGAGCGACAACAGACTTAGCCGAAAACAAATACATTCAAATGAAATGAGATAACAATAGAGAGAATCATACTCTCGTCCTCAATTCATCATCATCCACAAATCACAAAAAGAAAAATAAATAAAAAAAATACATGTTCCGGAAGGAATTAAAGTCGACGGCCAGTCACCAGGGTTCAGCCCACGCGGATGCTAACGTTAGGGGAGGAACTCCGCGCCCTGCGAGATCAACACAAGTGTTAGGGGAATACGCCGAAGGTTTTCCGGCAGAGCCCACTCCGATGCTCAAGTCAGTGCCTTGATGGAGAGAAAAAGTATAAGGCAGAAAGATGTATAAGTAGCAGAGAATGCATAACCCCCTTACCGGAGGGGTTAGGGAACCATTTATATTTGCGGCGGCTACCTGCATGCGTCCCCGCGATCTTTGCCACGTCCCCACGTTTGTCGATTACTGGATAACCTTTGCAACGGTCCACGCCACAATCAAGTCCGGCCCGTTGCGACATTTATGGGTCATGATGACTCCACGATAACAGGTGATGGCTATCCGTAGATCCAAATAAAGGGGGGTCGTTACTTGAGGCTGAATGCTTCTTGGGCTCAGCTTCCCCGAGGTGATCTCGGGGTCTTCTGGCCTAGGCGATCGCGGGTGTTCCGCTTCTCTGAGGTGGTCTCGGGACCCGACTTCCCAGGGTGATCCCGGGAGGGGTTTTCTGATCTGATCTTCCAGAGCGTGTTTACCGCCGGGGGGGGGGGGGGCCTGGAGGCTCCTCTTCCCGAGAGTGTCCCGGGAGCTCTGAGAGGGAGTCGCTCAGACTCGCTACATCTTGCCACCCAGCTTCTTCAACCCACGTGTCTTGCCAAGGGCTACACAACCCTATCACAAGTCCCTCCCTTCAAGTCTAATCGAAGGAAGTGTTCCTGACTGATCAGACTAGTGTGGTGATGAAGAAGCTGTGTTTTAGTGGGTCTTTGCACCCGTTGCTGCTTCTTTGGTAGTTATACAGGGTCCTAGGATTGTAGAATTTTGCCCCGAGTCCCAAGGAAATCCCTTTTTGGGTTTGTCCTTCCCAAAAGGCTTCCATAGCTTTCGAGGTACCGCAATGATATTTGTCCATCCGTTATAAAGGCGCATAGCGCTTTTTAATGGCGACAAGGTCCTTTTGTAAATGCCCCCTCGCCACGTGCTTTAACGGCCCTTTTCACGCCCTCTAACTGACGTGCGCCGCTGTAGCTGGCTCACGTCAGACGACTGTCTCTGGCGCTGCCCCGATGTGGCGGTTTCTTGCTTTCCACGTGCCTTGCTCCCATTGCGTTCATGCAGGCAGCTTCCTTGGTATAAGAAGGGAAGGCGAAGACGTTCGACCAACTTCTGACTTCGTGGCTGGGTGCACCTCGTCTTCCTCTTCTTCTCTAAGGACACTTTTGAACGTAAGTAGCTTGCCTCCTCCTTGCCTTTTTCCTTAGGAACCATGGAAGGTTACCGGGCGGAGTGGTACGAGTCTGCTTCTACGTGAGCGAGACTGGAGGCTCTACAGGCGGCCATTGAGGCCTACGGCATCCCAGCCGAGATGGCGGTGGTTATCCCTAAGGTAGACCAGACGCCCATGGAGCCTCCCGCAGACTTTTCTACCTTCTTCTTGGGGCAAGTAGAGTCAGGGCTCTGCTTCCCCATTCCCCCTTTCTTTATGAATATAGCCTCCTATTTCGATATCCCCCTTCATCAGATAGCTCCTAATGCTTTTGCTTAGATGGGGGCGTATATTATCTTCAAGCTTTTCAACCTCCCCATGACTCTCCGTCTCTTTCATTCTTTCTTCGTTTCAATTGGCTCTCGAGGGGTCTTTAGCTTTTCGGCGCTTCCAGGCCATAGGTTCTTAGGTGGGTTCCCTTCCTCACACAAAGGGTGGAAGGAGAAATTTTTCTTCATCCAACTGCCTGTTTTTCCCTTCAGTCCTCTTCGTTGGACAGAGGCTCTACCGACTCCTCCCTCTCTAAGGGAGTTTCTCCAGAGTCCAGCGTACCAACGCGCTAGGAACGTACTCTTCGACATGGAGTTCAGTGGTCCTGGACTGGTGCAGAGTGAGGATCTCCTGTACCAGGTGGGCCTTAGCCCCAAAGTGACCCGGATCAGCCCCAGTCTCGGTACGTTCGTCTTTTTCATCAATGCTCGTTAATTCTAACTGATGTTTCCTTGTCTGCCTATTGCAGAGGAAGTCATGTTCTCCAGGGTGATGGGTCGACTTATCAAGTGGGAGGAGGCCAACCAGGAGGCGCTGACTCCTCCCCTAGTCGCTCCTGATGCACCCCCTGTGTCTGCCGAGTCCTCCGAGAGGACTGTTGAATCATCCCGCAATCCTACTTCGCTCGGGAGAGCAGAGGCTACTGTCGCACCTCCGCCCGTTGCGAGCCAAGGGCCTTCCGGTCCATCGGTTGACTCTCAGGTGGATCTTCCTTCAGGGGGTGACCTTCCCTCGGCTGCTGTGCATCTGGAGGGGGTCAGTGAGGGGTCCTCACCCCCGACTACCCCCTCAACTATACTATTCGTTGGTCAGCAGAAGAGGCGGATTTCGGAATGCTCGAGCCCCAGATGGAAAAGGTTGCGCTCCGGTGGCCCCAACCCCCTTCTAGGAGCCGGGCTAACATCTCAAGGTCCCAAGGAGGAGCGGTCGTACGAGTCTCTGTGGGACCTCTAACCACTCTCCGCGAGACCCTTATGAAGGTGCATGCTACTGTTACATAGGATGTTTTTGGTATGATTTATAATTCCTTGGTGCAACGACAGGCGGTTGAAGACTGCCTAACGACCGGCCGTGGCTTGTACGCCTGACCTCAAATTGAAGCCTTGACCCGTCGGACTCTGAGAGAAGAGGTCGCGGCTAACCATGAGCATCGGGCGGGACTTATGCAAGCGGGGGTCAGTCGGGCTCTACGGGCGAAGGTGGAGCATCTGCTGAATACCCTGATGGCCAATGAGTCCGCCCTACATAGTTCCCGGCACCGGGAATGATTGGCCTCTGAGCGGGCGGTGGCCATTACCAAGGACCTGCTCCAGGTGACGTAGGAGTGGGATCAGCTTCAGATGAGAGAGAAAAAATTGTTGGGAGATATCCGACTCATGGAGGCCTCAACCGAGAGGTTGAACGAATGTGTCAGGACCAAGCGCGGCAGCTCGGTCAGAAGGAGTCCGACCTTATGATGACATCTGATCGCTTGTCGGTCTTCGAGGATGACCTGGCTCAGGCTCGATCGGAGGTATGGGCCGCGTCAGACAGGCTCAAGGAGGCCCTGACAGAGCAAGATAGAATGCCCGACGAGATGGAACAGCTGAAGCGCGCTAAGGAGGCTGCTGAGGCCGAGCTGTGCAACCGTCGGGCGGCTGAGGCTTCTAGGAACAGAGAGGCTGAGGTAGAATTCAAAACCAAGTTCCTGGAATCAGATAAATTTGGCGCTATCCTTGCTGGCCAGGTAATGAAGCGTTTGAAGCAAGGCTTCCACAGGGCCATTGACCAGTTGAAGCAGGCTCAACATTTACCTCCGGATACTGATCCGAATTTATGAATGTCGGTCGTGTTTGGGAGGAACTCCCTCCCGAGGGCCAAGAGTTGTAGGATTACGTGATTACCAGGGAGCCTGGCCCTGCTGTACTCACATTGATGACAATGATAACATTTCTTTACGGACTCGCGCATGCTTTTGTGTTTGGCTCCTGGGGTCATTTATCTTTGCCTCAAGGACTTAGAGAATTGAGAGAGATCGAGGTTTTTCGGGTACAGATCTCCCAAGATAACCCCGCAAGCCCAAGTACTAGGCCTGCCTTTCTTCCCCTGTGGGGCTCCTGTCGGCCCTTCTCTTTAGAGAGTGTTGGTGGATTCAGAACCGTCATCTCCGCATCCCAAGAAATCCCTTAACTTGACCCATAAAGAATTGCAAGTTCCCAGGCGCGGCGGAGGCATATCAATTGATGTGACGCTTTAGGGTGGGTGTCCATCACTGTTTCTGCGTCGCACCCGCATTAAATGAGAAGAGAGGCGGTGATCACTATAAAAAGGGGGGGGGGGGGGGGGGGGGGGGGAAGGTGAACCATCCTTCCCCATGCATTTCACTTTCTTTCTCTTGATAGTTTTTTTGCGAGACGGGTGTTATGCCGGTGCCCCTTCCTCCGCCCCTTTTTACGACAGGGGTTGTTGACACCGCCGGGGAAGATAGCAGAAACGTAGTAGGGTTTCTTGCCGAAGGGCCTAGCGGCGGTGGAACCATGTGTTTCTCACTGTTTGCCAGGAAGCATAGCGGAGATGATATCCGGGGTCTCACTGAAGATCCTAGCGGAGGTGGGCCCCTGGGTTTGGCTGGAGGTGGGCCCTCGGGTTTGGCCGAGGAGTCCAGAAGAGACATCATGTGCTCCGCCGGGGAGCGTAGTGGAGATGACATCTCCTGATGGTTCATCTTCTGCCCCTCCCCAGACGGTGCGTCCCCTGTCTGCCTCAAACGTCATCCCCTTCCGAAATGCTCGTTTCCCCGAGTTTTTGGCATCAGATGGTGTTTGCCGGGAATGGTGCAGCACCATCGCCCGGAGGGGAGTTGTATCTGCTGCTCCCCCTCCTCTTCCTTTTGAATGTGGTAGTCATCCTTGTTGTTGGATGCATCTTTGAGGGAAGAGGTAGTCGGGGTCTTCAGACGGATTGTTACACCCATATGTTCCCCCAGTTGTTCTTATTGTGTGTGGGTCCCCGCTTATCCACTAATGGAAGACGGCTTCGGGCCAAGCGACTTGCAGGAATAATGAAGTGATGGAGAAAAGCCTGAGTAGAGGAGTGATCCCCCTTACCGGATCTTCTGATTGTATCTTGGCACTTCTCTGAGATGTCGGCATCAATGTATTTCTCATATGAATGAAGGAAAATATTTGCTATCTTTGATGTGTGCATGCCTGTATTAATGTTTTGATGTCTTGCTTGTTCCCTTTTGGTCGAGTAGATTGTGTTAATCTTTTATCCACAGCGTCTAAGTATTTCGGGCACCTTAAACACCGCGAGGCATCAGAGTCTTGGCTATTGGGTCGGGAGTCCGTAGCACCCCGACAAAGCCTAAGTCCCCCGGGCTTCTGTAGTACCGCGGGGCGGGGTATTAGGGTTTTTATTCTTGGTTAGGAGTCCATAGCACCCAGACCAAGCCTAAGTACTCAGGGCATCCGCAGTACTGCGAGGTATTAGGGTTTTTATTCTTGGTTGGGAGTCCGTAGCACCCAGACCAAGCCTTAGTACCCCGGGCATCCGCAGCACCATGAGGCATTAGGGTTTTTATTCTTGGTTGGGAGTCTGTAGCACCCAGACCAAGCCTAAGTACCCCGGGTATCCGCAGCACCACGGGGTATTAGGGTTTTCGCTACTTCGATGGTACATTGGCATTTCGAAGAGGGCACCTTCCTTTATTACTTGAATTTGCTGCAAGGCAACAAAAATACATAGGCAGGTACACGATATGCAAGGTAAATCTTACCGGGAACGCAAGGGTCGGAGATAGTTGGCCTGCCCGGGCCTCTCGAGCCTTTTGTCCCTCTCCCCGTGTGCATGACTGCCTTCTCCAGCTAGCCTTCTGCAGCCCTTGGGTTCTTCCGGGACTCTGACCTGACCTCCCCACTGTAGCATCGCTGAGACACCAGCTGGTTCCCCTTGACTTCAGCCACTCGGTCCCCCACGGAGAATTTTATCTTCTGATGGTAGACAAAAACCACCGCTTGGAAGACACTCAGCGCCGGGCAACCTAAGATGGCGTTGTAAGACGAGGAAGCGTCTACAATCAAGAAGGGTGTCCTACTGGTCCTCTCCAGCACGTCGCTGCCCAATGATAGCGATAGGGTGATTTGCCCTATCGGCTGTACTCGATACCCCGTAAAGCCGAACAGTGGGGTTGAGACCGAGAGTAGCTCATCCTCGTCGATCATCATCTGGTCTAGAGCCGCCTTATACAGGATGTTCACGGAACTTCCAGTGTCCACGAAGATGCGCTTAACCTCGTAGTTGGTGATGCGGGCGAGGATTACTAGGGTGTCTTCATGGGGAGCTTCTACTTCTTCCAGGTCTGCTGGACCGAAGGAAATTATGGGGTTGTGCTCCTAGCTCTGACTCGTCCCAATTGAGTAGTTCTCCAGTCGCCAGGTATGAGACTTCCTTACCCGGTGGGAATTTCCTCTGGTGGGTCCCTCGGAGATTACTCCCACATGTCCCGAGGGCGGGTCTCGCGCAGGGGCCTTACCCTTCTGGGGATCTCTTTCTAAGGAGGGAGATCTTCGGGGTGGAGGCCTCCGACTCCTTCCTCGCGATCGTGATCGAGATCGATGTCGGGTCTCATTTTCCTCGGCCTGCTGCCGTCGAGGAGAAAGGCTTTGCCATGGAGAGCTTCGGCGATACCCCGCTTTATTCCATTTTCTCCGAGATTTGGTGTCTGCCTCCTCACTGAATTTCTTCTTCAAGGCATAACACTCCTTGGTGGAGTGTGTTGTACTGCCGTGAAAATCGCAGTACTTCGACAATGGCTCCGGCTGCTCGGTATCCACCGTCTCGACCAGTCGTCGCCTACCAGCCCGCTGGTCCTTCCTGAGGTGAAGGTCTTTTCCTCGAGTTGAAGCTAGGGGCTCCCTCCTCTTAGACCGGGGAACAACTGGAGGGAGTGTTAGGATCGTGGCGCCAAGCTAGAAGGAGGTTGAATAGCTTCTTTCGATTTTGTCTACAAAGATTGTTAGCTAAACACAAACAAAATCAATAAGAACAATAAGAACAATGCTAACCCCCTGATTTTTACTTGGTATCCACCTCAGAGAGGTGACTAGTCCAAGGATCCACATGCGCGCATAAGCTCCACTATGAAAACCTCCTTCAAGGTGAAGAAACCTTCACAAGGTTGACCTCTTCCTCTTTACAAAATAGAAATAAGAATGAGAGGAAGAGCTGAAAATTTTTAACGCAAACGGTATGATTCTACCCTCAAGAACCGTAACCTTGACCTGCTCAAAAGTTCTTCTTTAAATAGAGTAAAGGACAACTCTTAAAGCCATCCAACCCAATACCAGTCGACTGGTCCCACCGAAGCAGCTAGCCAACGGCTAGTTTTTCGGGTTTATCAGTCGACTGGTCCTGGACCAGTCGACTGATGTTACTGTGAGTTCAAGTCCTCTGCTGGCAGTCAACTGATTTATTCCCAGTCGACTGCCCAGCTTACAAAACCACTCTTCCTCACTCCGAAGACCCCCCTTCACATATGCCTTCAAGTACACTCTCTTGGCTTGTCCCTTGAAGTCATCTTTCACCGGCTATCGTCCCTCGGATGCGCACGCAAGCCCTCAGTTTGCCTCCATGCCACCCTTCACGTGTGCCCTTTGAAGTCCACTTCCCGACTTGCCCTTGGAGTCCTCTTCCCTCGGCTCTCGTCCCTCGGATGTGTCCTCCATGTGTGACTTACCAAGTCCTGCAAGACTTATTCACACATATCAAAATAACATAACACCCTAACCTTAACCATATTGACACACACACATCAAAACAATGATCTTCCCGATCATACTTGGGCTGATTGCCCCAACAATTTCCCCCTTTTTGATGTGTGACAATATATTTAAGTTAGGGAATAACAACAACAATTGAAAATATAAGACATAGTAAAACAAGAGGTAACCTCCCCCTTAACCTATGCCCTCTCCCCATTTTCAATTTTCATCATAACCAAAAGTTAAATCAAAAGTTAAGTTACAAACCTAACTTAAACCTCCCAATTCACCCCCTTTGACACCATCAAGAGGATTGCCTAAAGCAATATTAACCAATGACATCAAATGGGAGAACTTTTCTTTTCTGAAAAACTCCCAGATTTTTGAAATCAGAAATATCAGTCGACTGCCTCAGAGGGCAGTCGACTGATACTCTTCAGTCTGAGTTTTTCAACTTTTGGGCCGAATTTCAGAAACTCTCCAAAAATTCCAAAAAATCCCAAAAATTATGAAAATTTGCAAACATGTTTCATATGATATATTCTAACAGTGAAAAATATAACTTCATGAAAAATCCAAACATGCTTGACTTTTTGACAAAAGTTCAAATTCCTTGAAAAACTCTAACTTTGTACCAAAGTTCCACCCTAATTTTGAAATCATACATTTTCCAAACTTATTGCATAACAAATAAAATACAGAAATGTTTACAAATTGTTTAAAATGTCCAACTATGATCTTTGTGCAAGATGTCTATTAATTAAACATTTGCTTTCCCCATAGTTGGTCTATTTTTAATAATATGATACATCTACTAACCCATCAATATGTCATAAGCATAGTGAATCATTTGTATCATCCTAAAAGATCATGCACCACCTTCCTATTATATTACTCCAATACCAACTCTACATTTCTACAAAACACATACCAAGCCCTCTTCTTAGAGATGTGAACTCCGCTTCGGGAAGAGGCTTGGTAAATATGTTAACAAGGTTAGACTTTGATTCAACATAATGTAATTCTATATCATCCCTTGCTACATGGTCCCTAATGAAGTGATGCTTCACTTCAATGTGTTTTGCTCTAGAATGATGCATAGGATTTTTAGTCAAATTAATAGTACTTACATTGTCACATAAAACCTTGACCTTGGAGTAATGAAGCTCATAATCTTCTAAGGTGTGCATGATCCAAAGTAATTGAGATACACGACCACCCAATTGCTACATATTCAGCCTCGGTTGTTGATAATGCAACATATGATTGCTTCCTACTACTCCAACTAACTAAAGATGATCCAATAAATTGACATCCACCGCTAGTACTCTTTCTATCTAATTTACAACCCACATAATCCGAGTCCGTGTATCCAAAAAGTTTAATGTTTGGAGTTCTAGGATACCAAAGCCCGACATTAAGAGTACCCTTCATATACCTTAAGATCCTCTTCACTACCACTAGGTGAGACTCTTTGGAACATGATTGATACCTTGCACACATATCTACCGTAAATAATATATCCGGTCTACTAGCGGTTAGATATAACAAGCTACCAATCATGCTCCTATATTGCTTTGGATCCACTACTTTTCCTTCAAGATCACTTTTCATTTTGACATTTGTTCCTATAGGGGTAGATGCTACCTTAGCATTTTCTAATCCAAATTTATTTATGATTTCCCTAGCATATTTTGTTTGATAAACATGGATCCCTTCATTTGTTTGTTTAACTTGTAATCCTAAGAAGAAAGTCAATTCCCCCACAAAATTCATTTCAAACTCATTTTTCATGCATTTGATAAACTCATGGAGAAATTCATTATTTGTTGAACTAAAAATAATGTCATCAACATAAACTTGGGCCACAAAGATGTCCTTATCTTTAGATTTTAGAAATAAAATTGGATCAATTGTTTCGCTTCTAAAACCCTTGGACACTAAGAAAGATGAAAATCTTTCATACCAAGCCCGGAGAGCTTGTTTCAATTCATACAAGGCTTTTTTTAGTTTGTAAACATGACTAGGGTAGTTGATGTTTTCAAATCCAGGTGGTTGCTCTACATACACCTCTTCCTTAATGACCCAATTAAGGAATGTCGACTTTACATCTATTTGGTGAAGTGTGAAACCCATGTGAGCGGCATATGCTAATAAAATCCGCATAGACTCTAATCTAGCTATGGGGGCATATGTCTCATCATAATCAAGACCCTCAACTTGATTAAATCCCTTTGCTACCAACCTAGCCTTGTTTCTAGTAATTTTTTCTTGATCATCTAACATGTTCCTAAAGACTCATCTCGTGGTGACAATGGTACAATCATTGGGTCTAGGAACTAACTCCCACATTTCACTCCTTTCAAATTGATTCAACTTTTCTTACATAGCTAGAACCCAATCCACATCACCTAAGGCTTCATCAATTGATTTTGGTTCAAGTTGGGAAATTAAAGCAATTTGACTAGTATGCTCCCTAAAGTAAGACATAGTCCTTACTCCTTGGGTAACATCTCCAACTATTTGGTCAATGGGATGATCTTGATGGTACCTTAGAGTCCTAGAGGCTATGGGCTCATTTACTACATGATTTTCATCGTCTCTTCCATCCTCTAATGCACTTCCTCCTCCCCCTTGATCAATGCCCCCCAAATGTAAGTCTTGAACCTTTTGGGTAATGGGTTGGCTTTCTTCTATGTCCTTATCAATAGAGGATTTCCTAGGGTAAGTGCTTGTAGATTCATCAAAATCCACATTGGATGACTCTTCAATGACTTTAGTCCTTTTGTTATACACTCTATACCCTCTACTAGTGGATGAGTATCCAACCAAGATCCCCTCATCCGCCTTAGATTCAAATTTCCTCAAGTCATCCTTAGTATTTAAAATATATACCTTACACCAAAAAACCCTAAAATAGTAAATTTGTGGAATTCTCCCATTCCACAACTCAAAAGGTGTTTTTCCTAAAACCCTATGAATTAAGACTCGGTTTTGGATGTAACAAACGGTAGTCACCGCTTCCGTCCAAAAATAGCTAGGTAGAGAATAGACATTAAGCATAGTCCTAGCGGCTTCTTATAAAACCTTATTCCTTCTTTCTACCACACCATTTTGTTGTGGGGTCCTTGGACATGAAAATTCATGTTTGTACCCATTTTTTAGACAAAAATGTGAGAAGTTTGAATTTTCAAACTCCCCACCATGATCACTCCTAATTCGGTTGATTTTGAGATGTTTCTTATTCTCAACCCGTTTACTAAATCCTACAAATATTTCTAAAGTGTCATCCTTATGTTTCATGAAATACACCCAAGTATATCTTGAGAAATTATCTATAATTACCAAGCAATACTTACTTCCTACTATTGAAGGAGTACTATGGCAATCAAATAAATCCAAATGCAACAATTCCAAAGGTAGTGAAGTGCTAGTTAAGGTTTTACCTTTATGTGATGACTTAGATTATTTACCCTCTTGGCATGCATCATACATCTTGTTCTTTTCATACTTGATCATTGGGAGCCCCTTCACCAACTCCATCTTGGCCACCATTGCTATATTCTTCATATTGATGTGACCAAGCCGCCGATGCCACAACCATCCTTCTTCTTCTTTGGATATGAGACACTTAGGAGAGTATTAGAAGCATAAGAAAGATTAAGATAATAAATGCTTGCTTCTCTATATCCTTCTAACATGATATTTTCGGAGTCATTTTGTCTAATTAAACATTTTCTTGTATGGAACTCAACTCTATACTCAGCATCACATAGTTGACTCACACTAAGCAAATTAAACTCCATATCCTTAATTAAAAGTACTTTATGAATTGTGATTGTAGGAGATACCTCAATGGTGCCCCTACCTATTATTTTGAGTTTCCCACTATTTCCAAAAGAGACAGTTACTTCTCTAAGATAGCTAATGGTGGAGAATTTGCTTACATCCCCGGTCATATGTCTTGAACACCCGCTATCCACTATCCACATATTTGAGGCTTCCTTCACCTTCACCTTCACCTAAACAACACGGAAAACGCAAGCTTTTGGTACCCAAATGCTAGATCCACAAACATCATTTAAGTATTTCTTAGGTACCCATGCCTTCTTTACATTTCCCCTAACACTTTGCTTCCTAGGGGCACCCTTCCTATCCATGAGAGAAACAAATGCTACTTTCTTGGTTTTGGGTCTATAACCTATTCCGGCCTTGTTATACATGACTCTTTGACTATTGATAATCATGTCATGATTTCGAAAACCGATTTGAAATTTTCCAAGGGTCTTGGTGAGGTCTTCTACCTTTTCCCTTAGCTCCCTATTTTCCTTCTCTAAACATGAATCATTTGAAATGGAAGAGGAAACATGCACATTGTCTTTAAGTTTCATGGATTCTAATTTTAGCATGTCAATTTCATTTTTCAACTCCTTAACCTTCTTTCTAGTCTTAGCTAAATCATCATTAGTACTAACAATTATTTTAACAAGAGTAGACGTGGGTAAGTTATATACCTCACTTACCGAGACGTCCGATTCCGATGAGGAGCCTTTACCTTCACTTGAACTCCCTTGTTCATCATCACTCGAACTGTTTTCATCTTCGGATGATGCTAGGTTGTCTACTCCCATCAAAGCAAAGTGAGACACATGATCTTCTTCCTCTTTCGATGATGACGTGTCATCCCACGTTGCCTTAAGACTTGTGACATTCTTTTCTTTTTTCCTTTGATTTCTTCTTCTCACCCTTCTTTTTCTCCTCCTTTTCTTTTCTTTTCTTTAATTGTGGACATTCATTCTTCATATGCTCCTCTTGATGGTAATTGTAACAAATGACCTATTTTGCCTTGCCCTTACTCCTTACAAAAAATTCAACAGGTAATTATTACCTGTAACGCATGGTAATAATGGACTTAATAGCATGATGGTCGTTATCGGTCATCATGGAGAGGAGAACAACTGTCAAATAACCAATGACCATTAAACTTGAGAGGAATGTGGAGACGAGGAAGGGAGAAATATCAGGTATATAGGATGCTTCGACACATAAGTAAAAAAGGGGACGATAAGATTTGAGATGACAATACTTTAATTTTTGGTTTTCTCCCTAGAAGAGAGATTTCTGGCTTGAGCGTCGGAGAGGGCTCCACCGGAACTTCTTCCAGTACATTCTCCTTGTACTCGTGTTAATTTCTCAAGCGCTAATATCTTTTCCTCATCGTCATCTTGAGTTATATTTTGATGATTCATCATTCCTATCGATTATTTCCGAAACAGGGCTCAAAAAAATTTCAATTTGAAAAATTTTTAATTTGAATTTGATCCAAATTCAAAAATATCTAATCTGAATTTAATTTTTTTTATCGGATCGAATCGTTGAATTTAATTTCCAGTGCATTCTTTTTCTGTAAAAGTGACGCGTTGCTTGGCTGCCAAGGCATACTGTTTTTGGTCCACGTGGTTTTATCATTCTGGGACACGGTCGCCCGTTTGCCGCCACTATCTTTGACGTCACGAATCCTCGTGAAATTTAAAATTTAATAAAATTAATATGTCTATTTTTATCACATATTCATTATAACATCAACATCAATCGTCTTCATAATTTACATCTTCATAATTTATCTATTCTATATTAATTTTAAAATAACTTATGAGAATATTAGGAGAGGGAACCGTCTTTCACCAACATAAATGGATTTTTACTTTCTTTTTTTTTTTTTCTTGAAGGTTGAGGTGGGGGTCAATTTCAGATAGACTAAAAAACTAAATTATAATACGTTTAAAAAAAATCTTAGTAAATGATGTGATATTTTATATGTATAAATTTAATTATAATCCGAATATCATCAACGACTTTCGATCATCGTCTCGAATCAATTATATTACGAAGGTACGATAAATCCGTCGAAAATCATTACATATAAAATATTATATTATCCTCTAAAATTTTTATTGAGCATATTATTATTATTATTATTATTTTAATTAAATATTACACCGACTCATGCACGTCAGTCGGTCGGTCAACCGAGGCTTTACGACACATTTGCCACGAATCAAAATTCCCAGTTTGCAGAGTTCTCTATTCGCTGCAACTGCGATGGCAGACAGAAATAAGCAAGACGATCACGGCAGCCAACCGCCGGGGCCGCCGCGCCCCGTCGACACCTCCCACCGCCGCACTTGGCTGTCCGTGGTGTTTCCCCTGCTCTACCTCAGCGCCAGCGCCGCAGTCTACGGCTACAGGGCGCGCGGCGATCCCTGGAGTTTGGGCTTCGTGCTGTTCTCCTACTCCGACCTTCTGGCTCTCTTCTACTGCCTCGTCAGGTTCGAGCGGGCGGCGTCGGGGGAGGGCACGGCGGAGCAGAGGCGGAGGCTTAAGGCGGTGATCTGGGTGCTGGCGGCGGCGCTCATGGTGGGGTTCAGCTTCCGGGTGTCGGCGGTCCTGCCGCAGGCTCTTGGGGCCCTCATTTGGGTGATGGCCGCCAGTGTGACGGTGGGCGGATTTTGCAGCCTCTTCTTGTTCGATCGGCGCGACGACGAGAAGCAGTGATTGCTGATTCGTAGCGTAGATCGCTTCTCTCTACTTCTGTTTAATTAAATTACTGTTGTAGTATCCTATAGTATAGTAGGTTTCATGATATAGATATTTGAATGGTAATGAACATTAATGATATTATATTATAAATATTTGTTATAATATAAATACTTCATCTTTAATTAATATATTGATTAATATTATATTTATTACCGTTACCAATTTGTATCTATTACCATATGGATACAATATAAATAATTTTCTTATAATTAATATTGATCAATATAGGTATTATATATGGAAAAATAAATGTACTTTCTTGATTTCTACATAAATTCATTGGACGACGACGATGATGAAATATATGAATCTTCAAGAACAAGATAAGCAGGGTATTTACTCCGTGTATATCTCCAAAATAGGAAGGAGTTTGGTTTTCCAATGCAAACAGTTGTCATTATTAAGTTAAATACTACATTAATTTGTAGAGTGAGAAAATTTGTGTCTATGCTTGATGGTGACGAAATACCGATCGTCGAGCCCTTCTGATATATGATAAGTACATAGGAGAGCTAGGTCTTCTGGTATTTTATGATAAATCCGGAGGAGGAGGAGGAGGAGGAATAAGATCTAACGTAGATATCATTTACCAATCACCGTGGATATTAAGAAGGGCTCTCCTTAATTAACACTACAAAAATAATAAGGAATTACGACGGACTTTTTTAATAATCCGTCGCTAATGGCGACGGATAAAGTATCCGTCGCGTAGAATTGCGCTCCAAGTCAAACCCCTGAATATAGCGACGGACTTGGTCAAAGTCCGTCGCTAGCATTAAGCGGCGGGTCAAACCCCTCAATATAGCAACGGAATTGGTCAAAACCGTCGCTAATCTGCGACGGACAAGTTAATTCGTCGCAATAATACTTAAAAAAGGCGACGACCCCCTTCCCCCGCGGCCACGCGAACCCTAGCTCGATCTCCCCTCTCGGCGATTCTCCTCCGGCGAACCCTCCTCCAATCCCAGGTACGCGAGCTAAGCCACATTTCCCATATTTTCTCGTTTGTTTGTGCATACGCAGCGGCGTCGTCTTCTCCGGGCAGCCACGGCTTGGCACGGCCGCGCGCGGCCTCGCGCGGGCAGGCGCGGCCTCCCGTGGCCCCTCGCGGGTAAGTGCGCTCGGCCGCGGCCCAGCGCGGCCGCTCGCGGCCTGCTGCGACCGCGCGCCTCCTGCTGCGGCCGACGACCCCTATGGTCGACAATTATTCAATTAACTGATTAATTGAATAATTAATCAGTTAATTAATTAGTTAAATTATCATTTAATTAATTTAGATAATAATTTTCTTTGTTAAATCATTAATTGTGTAATTAATTGATCAAATGTTTGATTAATTTTAGATTAATTGTTTGAGTAATTAGATTGTTAAGATGATTAATTGTTTGATTAATTAGATTAATTGATTCATTAATTAGATCTTGTTTGATTAATTTTAGATTAATTATTTGAATAATTAGATTAATTTGTTGATTTATTAGAATAATTGATTCATTAATTATATCATGTTTGATTAATTAGATTTATTTTATAATATAGCATCAATATCAAATTTTAATATGGATCATAATATGTGTGATTTGATTAAATTGTCTTATCTGAATTCAGATACAATGTATTCGAACAAGGCATGGATGTATAATAGGTTAGACAATAGATTTATCCGTGAGGAATTTTTTGCTGGAGTGGAAGAATTTGTTAACTTTGCAAAGTGTCATCCTGAGTGTTTGAATGACATAGAGTTGAAGTGTCCATGTAATCAACGCAAATATAGAAATACAGCTTTCCGTGATGAAGATACAGTGAAAACTCATATCACCAGGTATGGGTTTGTTCCAGATTATTACAACTGGTACTGTCATGGAGAGTCGTATGTATATGAATTTAGTGGATCTTCTGTTGCATCATCATCGAACTCAATTGGACCAGAGACATCATATAACCCTGCTGATGCAATGCAATCAATGGTTTACGATGCAATGAATGTTTTTGATCAATCAAATGTAGAACAAGTACCTACTTCTGATGTTCAGAAAATGTATGACATGTTAAACGCTAGTGAAAGAGAATTATGGGAAGGTATTCCTTCAGGTCATTCTCAATTATCTGCTACTGCAAGATTATTGAATATGAAGGCAGAACATTATTTCTCAGAACGATGTTATGATGACATATGTCAACTTATGTCAGAGTTGCTTCCAACTGATATCTGCATGACTGATAGTTTCTACAACACTAAAAATATAATCAGAGACTTGGGTTTGCCAGTTGAGAAGATACATTATTGTGTCAATAATTGCATGATCTATTAGAACCAAGATAGTGAGTTGATGGAATGCAAAATCTGTAATCATCCTCGTTACAAGCATGGTGCTCGCATGGTAAATCAGAAGAAGAAGAAAAATATTCCTTACAAAGTCATGTATTACTTTCCTTTGACTGCTAGACTCCAACGTTTGTATGCATCAGCAGCAACAGCAAGTCATATGATCTGGCATCAAAACCATGGACATGATAGAGACATTATGTGTCATCCTTGTGATTCCCCTGCATGGAAACATTTAGGGGACGTCCAACATCCTCCTCCTCTACCTCTAGTGAGGTTCGTCATTTGCGGGAGGAAAATGAAGCCCTGCGGACTCGAATCACGTCGATAGAGTCGACATGGGCCGGGAGGGACGCAGAATGGTCTAAGAGGGACGCAGAGTGGGCTCAGAGGGACGCAGCGAGGGATGCTGAGTTGAGAGATTTGCGGGTTCGCCAGGCACACACTGAGGATATAGTACGTCACATGCAAGCTTTTGCAGCGACCATATCGCTGATGACACAGATGCCGGCCCTTCCCGCCCCTCGTTTTGAGTCTCAGGATACACAGATGTCAGCCGCTCCCGCCCCTCGTTTTGAGTCTCAGGAGACACAGGATCCTGAGCATACCATAGAGGAGTAGAGATATTATAGTGGTATGATCTTTTTTTTCTCTAATTTTTTTCAGTAACAATGTATTAAGATATTATATTCATAATGATTGTTTTCTTATTACTTCATTTATGTTTACAGATTTCACATTATCAGAGTTGAATTCAGATTTCTTCTCTTGCTTGAAAGGGGTATGAATATTGGATATTATTCCTTTATTGTTTCTTATTTGTTATTTTTCATTTACATATTTAATATTATTAGAGTTATCTTCTATTTGTTAATTTTCTTCTATTAGAGTTATCTTCTATTACATATGCTTACTTCATTTGTTATTTCTTATTAGTAACAATTCAGATTTCTTTCTTTATTGGATTACTTTCTTATTGTTTTATCTTCTATTGTTTTATTTCTTATTGCTTACTTCTATTCCTTTCTTATTGTTTTATCTTCTATTGTGCAGGTTATTCCTTTCCATCTATTATTCACTCTGATATTCATGTACGTAATGATTCTCTATTAAACTCTGATTTTTGATGTATATAGTTTTTTTATTTACTCTGACTTATGTTTACTTTCTTTTGATGTATACATTTGGATATTACTCTTGTTTGGATTCGATATTGGAAATGAAAGTTTAGATGCTTACTCTTATTTGAAAGTTTGTGTTGGATCGAGAAAACACGATAGAGGGGGGGGTGAATATCGTGAAAACGTTTCGGATTAGAAAAGAGAATACGCAGCGGAAAATTAAAACAAAACAGACATGAACACAAGGATTTTTACTTGGTTCGGAGTCGCAGTCGGCTCCTACTTCAAGGTCCACGGTCCTTGACCGTTTACTGCGGGCAATTCTATAATCGCGCAAGTTTTTACAAAGATTTGTACAGAAATGGTGCAGAAAAAAACAATAATACTCTTCGTTATCGACGCCCAGTGTGGATCGTAGTTCGGTGCGGAGGATCGTCGTCGGCGCTCAGAATCTCGAGGTCGGAGATTTCCAGAGCAGAGCGCTTGAGTTGAAGAGCGTAGAGGCGTTTGAAAAGTTGATATAAAAGCCTTAGGGGTTGAGCCCCTTTTATACTGCTCCTGGGGGCGGCCGGGACGCTGGGGGTGCCTGACACGTGCCTTCGGATCCGAGACCTCTCATCCGAAGCTCGGTCAAAGCTTATCCCTCCCGAATCGGGCTCGGAGCTGACGGGGGCGCCCGGGACACTGGGGGCGCCTCGGTTGAATTAGTCTGCTGGCTTCTCGGCTGGATTAGCTTCGTTGGCTTGGACCCAGGGCGCCCGAGGCATCCAGGGCGCCCGGGACACTGGGGGCGCCCGGGAGCTTGAGGGCGCTTGGCCCAGTGAGCTTCCGAAGCCATCTTTGCTCAACTGCTTGTTTGGCTTCAACCTTGGGCGCCCGGGACCTACCGAGCGCCTAGCCCAGCTGCTGCCCCTCTCCTTTGGGGCGTTCTGAGCTGCAGAAACACGTTCCTTTGGTCCCTGCATCCAAGGTTAGTTCCACAACAAACAAGGCAAGAATATACATTAGTTTTTACAGCCGTAGCTGTCTTGGTTCTGACTTTGGGTCTCCCAAATGGAACCCTATGTCGAACCGACACCTACTGTTCCCTCAACGGGGAATGCGTCCTCACCTACTCCTCTCAGGAGAAATTACCTTTTGCCAACCGGCTCCTTCGGTTGGACTTTTGCCCAGCAATCCTTCGCCAGGTGCCTAGCAGCCCTTTGCCAAGTCTTTGGTACCAAGCAGTCCTTCGCCCGGTGCCTAGCAGTCCTTCGCCAGGTCTTTGGTACCAAGCAGTCCTTCGCCCGGTGCCTAGCAGCCCTTCGCTAGGTCTTAGACTCCTAGCAGCCCTTCGCTAGGTGCCCAACAGCCCTTCGCTAAGTGCCCAGCAGCCCTTCGCTAGGTGTCTAGCAGTCCTTTGCCAGGACTTCTTTCTGCACACTCAAGTAACAAAATAGATCAAACTAACATCTTAACTTTTGAGCCTTTTGCCATTATCAAAACCCAGGTTCGACTTAGGTGCTGTCTGCACCAACAGTTTGGATTGTATAAGTTTGGAAATGAAAGTTTGGATTTGATAGTGAAATATTTACTCTTGTTTGAATGTTTGGATGTTGTAATAATTATTTTTGTTTGACGTTTGTTTGGATGTTGTAAAATATACTATTATTTGCTGTTTGTTTGGTTCAGTGGATTATTATTTTGTGTATATTATTGATGTATCTATGGGATGTTGTAAAAACAGCATTTGGCTGTGAAATTTTTTCCAGATTTAGCGACGGATTTTTTTAAAAAACCGTTGCAAATAGCGACGGAAAATTGACTTTCCCGTCGCTATCACGATAGATTAGCGATGGATTTTGACTGTATCTATCGCTATTATGATAGATTAACGACGGATATTGACCAAACCCGTCGCTATAATGAAAGAGTTGCGACAGATATTTGACCGTTCGTCGCTAAATTCTCTCGGGACACGTTGATAACCACCATTTTTGCTGATTATTTTAGGCTCTAAAATCCATGTTTGATCCATATTTTATATGCTTAAGTTTGCATTTGTATTAGGTTTCATGTATTCCCTTCATTTTGGCTTCTAATTCTAATCTTTGTATATTTGGGATATTTTTGGCACTAAATTTGGATATTATTTTGTAGGCTTCAATTGATCATGGACCTAGATCAAAAGTGAGTCAGACTTGAGTCAGCATTGGATCCAGATTGAAAGGATCAAGCATCGGATTATTAGGAGCCGTCCATTTCAGAGAACGGCTAGATCTGAGCCATCGGTCATCTTCTGGTCAATCCGAGTTCAAGATAGAATCAATCCTGACCATAGATCAATATCTGGAAATTTCAGCCAAATCAGAAGTCATCCGACCGTTGGATGAAGTCAAATTGATCTCAGCCGTCCGTTGCTTCCATCATTATATGGTTTGGCTGAGCTTTTTGATTGAATCAATTCAAGCTGTTTGGCTGAACCAAGACTGAACCGGATCCCTGACTGAACCGGGCGGCTGACTGAACTGATTCTCTGCTAGGCTGAGGCTGAGCTAACCAGAGCTGGACCGAACTCATTTGCTGGGTTGAATCCATTGAAGCTGCTTGGCCGACCCAGAGCTGGACCGAGCCACGCGCAGCCACAAACAAAAGGGGGCCAGCCATTGCGAGCTAGGGCAAACGGGAGACGGGAGGCGACAACACAGAGACGAGGCTCGGGGGGTTCCCGACTTCTTCCTCTTCCTCTTCACCTTCTCCATCTCCTCCGGCCATTGCACGATCTAGGGCAAGGGGGTTCCAAACCCTAGTCGGCCGGAGTTCCATCATCGCCGTCTTCTTCACTGAGTTCCATCTCCACCTTTTCTCTGTCGGGGTTCGAAGAGAAGAGAGAAAGGAATTCTCTGTCGGGGTTCGAAGAGAGTTTCCTCCGTTTCATCACCGGCGACCAGAGGCTAGGGCTTTGGGGGTTCCGAGCTTTAGCCGAACGTAGCCGAACGCCATCCACCGCACGCCAACACAAGCTAGGGTTTTGGGGGTTCCGAACCCTAGCTGACATCTCTTCCATCTTCATCGCCATCAGTTCTTTACAGATTTCCGGGTTTCAATTCCGGCAGTTCTTCTACTTCCAGCATCAAATTTTCTTCAGCAATTCCTTCCAGCAGATGTTTTCTTCACAGCATTTTCAGTAGCTAGCCTTCATCTTCGCTCTAGCAGTTTCTTCTTCCTCAAATTTTGCAGAATTCTTTCACAGCAATTCAAATTCCAGCAGTCCATCCGATTTCCAAGTTCTGTGTTCCAATTTCCAGAAGTTCTTCCTTTAATTGATGCTTGTGGATTGATTTTAATTGTGTTTGAATGGTTGAGATAGATTGTTTGTTGAACGTTTGTACTGGATAGAACTTCTCTAATTCAAATTGCACGTTTTGGAAGTCATTTAGAACATGCTCAATTTGTGTTCGATCAAATGCCTCTTAGACAGTTAATTTCAATTGTGATGTTTCCTAGTTGTTAAACGCTTGTTTTGTGTTGCTCTTCCTATTACTTTAGGTTTTACGTCTTCAATTACATGCAATTAAGCTAGGTTAGGGTAGATTTCTTCAATGCTGTAGTTCTGCTCTATGTTTAGTTTCGTTAATGTTTAATTTCTAGTTATCCTTTTCTTCGCTACAATTGTAGTTAGGTTAAATTAGATTTTATTACTTGCAATGTCTTTCCTTAATTAGATTAGATTTCATACTTGCTCTGCTATTCATTTCATAGTCATAGCTCTCAAATCCAAAACCCAGTTTCATATCCAAAAACCCAAAAGCAATAAGATACGAACCATGAGAATTATCATGCATTAACTACATTCGTTGGGAGACGACTCGAGTTACTCTATGCTACATTAGTTTAGAGGAATTCGGTACTTAAATTGTATTTGAAACCGTAACAGGACAAAAACGGTTATCACACGTCACCAAATATTTAGCGGGTTTTTGCGACATGCTTATATGTTTGTCGCTAACTTACCATTGCGACGGCTTATATGTCCGTCGCCAAATCACATTAGCGACGGGTTTTTTTTTCCGCCGTCGCTACTCCAGCACTGCGATGGGTGTTCGCCCGACGGCGTTCAATCCATCGCTATTCCGTCGCTATTAGTGTTTTGCGACGGAATAGCGACGGATTTCGTCCGTCGCTATTTGCTATTATTTTTGTAGTGTAAGATGTGATTCGTTTGTGAGAACATCCTATTTAGGGATAAAGTTAGTCCCTTCTATCTAAATTTTTAATGGTGGGTGATCTTGTCGCAGAGTGAGGTGGACTCCCAAGAGCGAAGTAGACTCAAGTACTGCTGATGCTGGCTCCGACCTGCCTGCAAGGAAGTGACCGTTAGCAACCCGCCGGGAAAAACCCCCGACAAGGCCCTCCGATGGTAAAGTCAGTCTCCGCGAGAAGAGAGCTAAGCAATGGAACAGTAGAGGGAAAATACTATTGCGCGTACCTGCGAAATGGAATGCAGAGGGGCTTATATAGCCGAGGGAGCTGACAGCATCTGTCCGCGTCTGCCACCTTTTGTCTCATGCGGGGCAGGGTATAGTGTCTCATGCGGAGGCAGGGTAAGGAACGCTATCAGCTCGCTGACGAGCACCACCAGGCGCCACTCGATCTGACACAGGCATAGGTTGCCGTGGTACAGAGTGCGGGGGTATGCAGGCAGGAGGATTACTGTGTCAGCGAGATACTTGCGATTCAGGCACGAACGGTGTCAGGCCTGCGTCGACTCTCGTACCACATCTGTTAGTATTGTGTCAGAGAGTAGGTGTCCATGGAGGTTATGACAAATCTCGAATGGGAGCGTCGACTGGCGGCTCCGAGTGAAATCTGGCCATGCAACCACTACTTCCAAGAATGAGGCGGTGAGCTTTCCGAGTCAAGGAGCGCTCGGATTTGACAAACCCAACCCAGCCTAGGGTCGGGTGGTTGGGGGCTCGGGAATTCTCCGGCTCGACAGTCGGTATCGCTTAACGTCGTGTTCATATCGGTCAGGGTCGGACACTCGATGTTCCCGAGTGGAACGGGTCAGGATATATCCGACTGACTGCTCGCTCAAGCGACTCGGCTCACCTGGACCCCGGGGACCCCCGGTCCCGACCCAATCTTGATGTGGCGCCAGGCTGGCTGGGCGAGCTACACGTGAGCTAGACCGGGATCATAAACATCCCTTTCGAGTCTAGTCGAAGGAGGCACCGAGTCTGACTTACTGGACTGTTAGTTTAAAACAAGCTTGGTGCACCCGAGTGGTCTACTCGCCCGACCAACCTTCGCAACTGGCCCCGACCCGATTGCCTGATTGGCGCATCAACGTCTCCTCACCTGTCTTTTCTGTCTTATCCTCGACCTGAGCTGGGCCGATTCGTATCTTCCTTATTAATTACTACATTAATTGCGAGGGCCACATGTCCGATGGCTATTGGTCCCCGAGTAACGAAGTGTCTACCGCCTGACCTGACGAGTGAACGACACGCACGTGTGACGCCGTGCCTCGGGAACTCCCTAGGGCTTGATCGGTAGGCCCAGATCCTTTCCCACCTTTTATCCAAATCACAATTGGACGGTCGACGTCGCTCGCTCGGCCCTATAAATAGGCCCTTCACCCTCTACTTTTTACCATCACTTTTTACTTCCCACGCCAAACTGCTGCTAACTAGTGCTCGCTCTGCTAGGGTTTCGGCGACCTCCGGTGGTGATCGTTCTCCGTTCATCTTCTCCGACGAACCTTTTCTCACTCGGTTAGTTTTCCTTCTTGCCATACCTTATGGATTCTGCTTCTTCCCACTCAAATCTTGGTATTCCACTATGATGTCCGAGCTCCACCATCATGACCTCAACCAAATCCAATCCGACTACCATATTTCTTTCGACCATCGCCTTCGCCTACCCGGCCAGACCGACCGATCCGAGACCGCGCCCCTTAGCTACATAGCGATCTCCCGAGACCACCTTCAGGTCGGGTTCCGTTTCCCGATCCACCCCTTCATTTCTTCCATCTGCCGCTTCTTTCAAATCCCCCTATCCCAATTAGCCCCGAACGCCATCCGCTTGATCTGCGGGTCGATAATTGTCTTCTCTCTATATAAAATTCCACTCCAGCCTGACATCTTCTATTATTTCTTTTACCCTAAGAAACAAGAGCCGGACGACTTCTTCTTTTAAGCCCGAGCCAAAACTTCCTTTCTATCCAAACTTCCGACCTCGAATAAGGGCTGGAAGGAATGTTTCTTCTTTGTAAATACCACCCCGGCCCCGAGTTGACCTACTTCTTGGATTTCTGACTTGCCTTCTCCTCCCCATCTTCCTAAGAATTACCGATCTCTCCCCACCTACCAGTCGGCCCTGTCTAAAATCGGGGGCCGACATTTCCATAGGGTTCACCTGCTGAGCGAAGACATCCTGTACGTGTTCGGGCTCAGCCAAGTGTCATTCCGCCAACCCAGCTCACTCGGTAAGCTTCTTATTCTGTCCATTGTATATTTATAGCTAACTAAACCTTTGTTATTTTGCAGCAAACATGATGCTTGCGGTGGCCTTGGACGAGGGATTCGACCTAGATGATGCTGAGCTGGAAGCACGCGCTACCGAGCAACTGGCTCAAAGAGAGGCTGCTCCGCTTGCACCGACCACTCTGCAACTATCGCCCTCTTCCGACCCCGCAGCCGCGCCGACTGCCGACCCAGAGCCTATGGACATTGAGGACCAGCCTCTTGTCGTGCGGTGCCGACTGGAGCAGGACCCCGTGTCTGAGTCTACACCGCCGACCCCGCTAGAGCCTCCACCAACTCCCGAGCCCAGAAGAAGAGGAAGAAGAAGAAGTCAGCGACCGAGCCTTCGACACCACCACCGACTCCAACTCGGGCGGCCTCGGGGGACTCAGGCTCCCCGCACTCAAAGGATCAGCTCGACCATCCCCCCATGCACCTATTACATCCCTCGCATGCCGACCCCTCCATGAGCCTGGAGGTACCGAGCAACAACACACCCGAACGGTCCCAAGAGATCCATCTCTATGGACCGCTCATCGACCACTTTGTCCAAGGCCTCAGGAAGTGCAACTACCGAGGCTCGAGCGTCAGGGCCAATGCGTTCATGTCGGAGGCCACTCAGGTATGCTAGTTAAGTATATATTTCTCTTACGTTTTCCTTAACTCGGTATTGAAGACGCGCTTTGTGTTTTGCAGCTCTGGGGCACCTGCTACAACGTGCCCATGACTATACTGGCCCACTCCAAAGCCCGACTATGGGCCGAGCGGCGGGTGGTGAACTTGGAGGCCCGACTCGGGCATACCCCGCTGGTCTCGGACGAACCCGCCCTCAATGGCCTAAGAGCAGAGGTTATTGCTCTGCAAGACCGTCTAACCCACTTGGAGGAGCAACTGGAGGTCGCCCAGTCCCAAATTGCATCAGTAGATACGGCGGTCACCCAAGCACTCCTCCGAGTCCCCTAGGTCGAGCACATGGAGAGCAAGGCCTGGGCTCTCCAGAGCAAGGCACAAGAGGAGCTGAAGGAGGTGCAGACCGAACTCATCAAGGCGACCCGGTCTTCTGAGTCCCGCTCCGAGCTAGCGGCCAAAGAGCAGGAACTGTCCGCCCAGGCTGAGAAGACCGACTCCCTAGTGGCTCAGCTAGCTAGTCGGGACGCAGAGCTCAACACCCAGGCAGAGGAGCAGAGTCGACTCCGGGAGCAGCAGTTTGCCTGGGAGGCTGCCCAGTCCGAGCTCGAAGAGCTTCAGGCATACAAGGCGGGCGAGGCAGCTCGGTGGGACGCTCTGTTGGTGCAGTTTGCACTAACGGTCAAACTCGGGTTTTGAATGTATGACAAAGTGGTTAAAGTTAGGGTTGTTGGTGTTTAACCTATTTACTAAGTGTGCAGGGTTGAAAGACTTAGGACCAGACACCAGGCTGAAGTCCAGGATGGTTGAGTCCTGGCGGGAAGTCCAGTTGGGTCCGCGGGACCTGACAACTGGCTGAAGACCAAGTTGGTTGAGACTTGGCAGGAAGACCAGGGTGGTTGAGCCTTGGCAGGAAGTCCTGGTGGGTCAAAAGGTCAAGTAAAACTGCACAATGGGTAAGTAAGGTAAGTCACTGGAGGAGCGACCCAGTGAGGACGAGTCCAATCTTGGACTTTAGGCGCGGTCCAACTTAGACCCATTTAGGTGATCTAAGTTGTGTCCTGGTTAGATCCTGGTCTGGGAGACAGGATCTAATTAACTTAGAATTGTATCTTATTTTAGTCCATATAAAATTGTGCTAGCCTTGTTTTGGACTAACCCTGGATGCAGGACCGAAGGACTGTGTATCTGCAGCTCAGAGAGCCTCAAAGGAGTGAGGCAGTAGCTGAGCTGGGCGCCCCGGATGTTTCGGGCGCCCCCCAGAGTCAAACAAGTCAGCAGACCAAGAAAAGCCCCGACAGCAGCGCTATTCGGGGCGCCCCGCGCATATCGGGCGCCCACTGTGCCACGCCACTGAAGGCTGCTGCAGCTCACTCTCGCGAAGCCCTGAAGATGACGCTTTGACCGGTCAACCGGGCGCCCCGTGCGCGTCGGGCGCCCCAGTCAAAGCTGATCCCGAAGATGAAGAGATCAGCCTTGACCAGAGGGCTCGCCGGATCAAGAGCCACGTGGGGGGCGCCCCGAGCATGTCGGGCGCCCCCTGCCCTATATAAAGAGGGCCTCGACCCTCTTCAAAGTATAACACTTCTTCCAAAGCTTTCAAGTTCTTCTACGCTCGCGCCTTGCTCCGGAAACGCTTCACTTCGAGCCTACGACGTCCTGCTGCCCCGAAAGAGTCGACCTACTCCGGACGTCGGTAAAAAGTTAATTTTTTAAATATATATATTGTTGCATTTAATTACTTGAAAGTGTGGGGTTGTCACACTTTCAATTCCTTTGTACTCGCCTACTCTATCGGTGTTTACCGGTAGAGAGTATTAGTGGATTGCCCAACGGAAAGGTCCGAGGGACCTGGGCCTTCGAGTAGGAGTCGACGAAGGCTCCGAATGAAGTAAAACTCGTTTGTGTTAGTGTGTTCGTTTTTCGTTTCTTTCATTTCCGCTGTGCACGCTTTTTAAAGCGCTCTGATTTTAATTTTTTAAAAAAGTCACGTGATTCACCCCCCCTCTCACGTGCATCGATCCTACAAGTGGTATCAGAGCCTGGTACGCTCTGTATCGGTGCAACCACCATAAGAGCCGGGGGGAATCCATTTTTTTTGATTTTTTGGTTTTTCGCTACACATAATCTAAATTAGGTATTGTTGCCTAGATTTGGATTAGTTTTCCGTTCGTTTGATTTTACTCGAATTTGGTGCAACACCATTTCGAGTCCCTCTCTTCTCCTCTTCCTACCACACTACTAATCCAAGACCTAGTCTTGGGACAAGTTTTTGTGTGGTCTATTTCAGATGGCTCAAGGTGAAGGCTATAGCACTGCTCGCCCTCCCCTCTTTAATGGGGAAGACTTTCCCTACTGGAAGAGAAGGATGGAGGTTTATCTGAAGACCGACATGGATCAGTGGTTTGCAGTTCAAACAGGCTACACACCGCCACTGGATGAGGGAAATAATGCTCCACTAAGGCCCGACAGATGGAACTCAGAGATGAAGAAAAAGGCTCAGACCGAGTTCAAAGCTCAGAACACCCTCCAGTGCGGACTAACAAAAGAGGAACTGAACCGTATCGGCCCAACTGAATCTGCCAAAGAGCTCTGGGACAAACTAATTGAACTACATGAAGGCACCTCTGATGCCAAGGTAACAAAAAGGGATTTACTTTTAAATAAGTTATTTAATATAAAAATGCAGGAAGGAGAATCTGCAAGCCAACTTCACGCCCGGATCAAGGACATACTAAATGGACTCCATCTAATCGGGCACAAACAAGAAAACAGAGACATCATAAGGTATGCTTTAAATGCATTCCCTAGAAATTCACTATGGGCATCTATTATAGATGCTTATAAAATTTCTAGGAACCTTTCTAAAATTAATTTAGATGAATTGTTTTGTGAATTAGAACTGCACGAACAGACTAACGCCAAGGCCGAGAAAGGATTTGCCTTATTTGCAGGTTCCTCAAAAGATGGCAAGTTAAACAAGAAAATTCAAGAATTAAAAGAAGAGTCAGACTCAGACTCAGATGATGAGGAACAAATGGTCAACCTAGTAAGAAAGGTCTTCGCCAAAAAAAAAAGCCAGTTCTCAAGAAAGGACCTCCAGAGGATAATGAAGCCTACCAGTAGTGAAGACAAAAGTAAAATAACCTGTTTCGGTTGCAATAGAAAAGGACACTTCAAACACGAATGCCCCTACAAAAAGGAGAATCAACCCAAGAAGAATAAGAAGAAGAAGGCTCTTCAAGCCACTTGGGACGACAGCACAGACGACTCCGACGATGAACCACCAAGGAACTCAAACTATCTCGCACTAATGGCAACCGGACCCGGGTCAGACTCAGAGCACGACGAAGATTCTGAATACGAGTCGAGTCAAGAGATCGGACTCTTTTCGGACAACTCGACTAAGGTATATTTAGATTCAGTAAATGAAAAGTTCTTTAAAATTATTTCTGTTTTTAAATAAAAAATTGCTTGAATCTGAATCTAGAAATGACCAGCTCCCTAAGGAAAATCAAGACCTTAAGAAGCAATTAATTAATACCAGAACATTAACTGAACAAACTCAAAATCAAAAATTAATTGAGCTTGAAACTGAAAACTAACCCTAAAGGGTGAAGTCCTAAAACTTAAGGATCTACTAGCAACTTTCACAACCCGATCCAAGAACCTTGACCTTATTCTTGGATCACAAAAGGGCATGTACAACAAATCTGGGATAGGATATAAATCAAGATCGAACCAAAGATCTTTTATCTCCTTTATCCACCCCCGCAAAAATCAACGAAAAGCGTGGGTCCCGAAAGCTTATCTAACAAAGCAAGTAGGTCAGAATCAATTTTATGTCCCAAAAAGGGACATCCATTACATTGACCCTAGACACCCAGTCTACAATTTAGGGGGAGGCTCCAAACTAGTTGGAACCTTAAAATCAGCCTCTGCCCAGGTGGGCACTTAGGATTAGCTTCAAAGTTAATTTGAATCTTGTACCATTTAGTACCAAGGTTTTCAATGAGTAAGTTAAAAGTTCAACTTCTTTAAGCGGCTTTGCCTAGAAAATGGTTGTTGCTCCAATAAGGCTTCGGCCAAAGAAGGCCACTGTGCCTCGCCATGGCCTGGAAGCCAATTATTGAAGTGTACTTTTAAATTACTACTTGTTAAACTTGGATCTAACACAAGGTCAAGTTAACTTTTCTAATCAAACTCAAAATCATCTCACAAAATCATAGGACTCCTTGATTGATAACTTAGACCGAGTGAGATGAATAAGGATAACCAAATTCAAAATTAAAATTCCAAATTCAATTCAAATTTAAAATTCAAATAAAATTAAAATTCAAATTCAAATTAAAATTAAAATTCAAATTCAAATTAAAATTAAAATTAAAATTAAAATTCAAAGTCAAACTTAACCATAACTCAAATTTAAAATTCAAACTCAAATGTTTAAATCTTTTTAGATTTTTTTTC